>JBBPQN010000707.1:0-13007 GCA_038092575.1 Boletus subluridellus
ATCAAGCCTCTTCACTGAGCAACCTCGCGTTTTCCCTCTATGCACGTTTCAACGAGCTCGGATTGTTTCTACTTTTTTTTTTGGTTTGCTTTTGTGATCTGGTCTTTTTTTTGTCATTCACATTTTCTGCGTATGGCTCTCTTGCAATAATACTAATAGTTGGTTGTCTCACTCATCTACTGAATGATTGTGTCCTGTGTCCTGTTCTCTTATCTCGCTGTATTGTGCTGCTCCCGCGGAAATTTATTTGTTTGTTTTTTCGTGTACCTTCGGGCAAACTCCGAGTCCTCGGGTCGGACCTGTACTAATCTGAGGCGGCTGCAGTGGTGGTGGGGTACCTGTAGTGACTCAGTGGTTGTTACGAGTTGTTACCAGGTTCTCGGCTAAATTCACTCGCAGATAGTACACTAATAGTAAGTGGATTGCCAGTGCCGTTTCAAATTTCGCTGTCCATTCTGCACCTCTTAATCCCCTCTGAATCCCTGTAAGAAGCGGCATGACGCGTGGACCTCTCATACTATACAGGGCACTTATGATATCATGGCCCTTGTTGGGAAGCTTTCCCCATTTTACGATTCACGCGTAAGTATTGTCCCCCCTGTTTGATCGTATCGTTTCAAAAGTTTCAAAGTGACTGGATTGCCAGATTGCGCAGTCTACCCCGTTTCTCGCGGTTTGACTCGTTAGTTTCGAGGATGCATAAATGTTCCGATCCGTCCCGCTCCCTGACAATGCCAGCATACCCCACTTTAGCGATCGGCGTTCAGTTATATTCGAAGGTATTCTTAGTTCTAGTGAGCACCAGCTACCTACCTGACTACTTGGTTCAGATAGACTCTGCACTGAGACATGAAGTTTGCACGGTGAGCAGCAATCTTCTTCACTGTATCGGCTATTCCTGACCAAACGCCTTTGCTTGTCACCCTCCGCTTCACCGCAGATACTTCCAAGATACCCAGGTGAGTGTCTCCGAGCCGCATCCATGCATGTTTATCGTACTGAACTGCCTCCCACAGACCCCCGAATGGAAAAAAGCTTATATGTAATGAGTTTACCGTTTTCTTGTTCGAATGTCTGTCCCTGACATGGTTTCATACCTTGGAAAACATATGCATATGGTTGCTTCCTGTTCAACAGAGACTATCACGCGCTTAAAGCGAAGTTAAGAGTTATACAAACAATGACTTCGCGGCAAACCGATACGTGGAGTTCCTTTGGGGGTATGGACATCGATCGGATCTTCCGTTTATCTCCAGACAATGAGGAAACATATGACGAATTCGAAGGTGAGAACACTCTTGAACACAGCTTCTCTCCCTGAACATGAAGTGCATTCATTCTCAATCATGACAGAACACTTCGATCGAGGAGCTACAGCATCAGCACGCATCGCAAGCGTATGGACTTCGGGAACCGACCCTACAACGAATGATACCACGGACTCGAGCGGTCATGGGCCAGCCTCCTCTATGAGGCAGAGAGCGAGTCACCAGGAAAGTAAGCAATGAACACACCGACGATGATCGCACTCGGGAGCTCACATAATATATCAGTCGCTTTCCCCGGTCTGACCTCGGCCAGTCCTCCACTTCGTGTGAGCGGAAGTGGTCCAAACGCATCATATCCACAAGCGCTGTTACTCCCAAGAACCCGCCGCCGTTCTCCCCTAGTTCCCCCCCTTTTCAGGGGTTCAGGTATCTGTTTCTGCTGTCCGTTAAGGTCTAATTATACCTTAACTCTGGTTTTAACAGAATCTCCCACACCTGCAACTTTGCATACAGTACTTTCCGACCTGCCCACCATCCACGCCGAATTTTTCGACATGCTTGATGCCGAGCTAGACAAAGTGGAAACATTTTACATAGAGAGAGCAAATGAGATGCATGGACGTGCCAAAATGCTTACAAAACAACTCGACGAACTTGAAATACACCGACAAATGTTCTATGTTGGTACTCTTTATTGTGGATTAACGTATATGCCGCTAAACTGTGACCCCGTTAGGAATCATCCGCACACTCGAAGCCTCGCAGCTGGGCCAAGAGAGCATATCTTTCTATCCCACGTGCACTTTTACCACCGATCCGGTGGATCCGAGACACGGGGCGTGGTGGTAAATATTTTCTTTTTGAAAGTGCTCTGACTTCGACTCACAATTGCGGCGCCACGGTTTCGTTGATACATCCAACTTAGATAGGCAAGCACCTGAACGCCGACGACCAAATACCGATCATCCTGGATCCCGGAGGAATGGCGCAACACGTGGCGCAGCCGAAACGAGCCGTAGTACCGCATCCTCTGCGACGCTAAACGACTCTGCTAGGTTGCTACTAAGCGAACGTTGGAATAGCTTCCAAAGCCTATCGCCTGGTGGAAGACAGCATCCCCTCGACCCCCATGAGTATCGATGCGCGAAAAGGCGACTCCGACATGCTGTCGTTGAACATTACCGGTGCGTTGGAACAATGCTCTTCCTTGGGAAATTGCCCATTGAAAGGTTGGGGAGAGGCGGGTCTCGCGCAATGCAGCTATTTGGTTTTCTGTTGAATACCTTGCTTGATGCTGATATGCGCCATGCATTTATAGTGGCCTCGAGGTCTTAAAGAATTACACAGTGAGCGTCTTTTACATGTGGTGCATGTTGACAGTTTTTGACCTTCGAATCCTTGTTCAAATTTTCTCTGTCGGATTCGCGAATGACCTTGGACTATCATTGGTGCTATTCTTGGACCATGCCTATGATATCCTTGGGTTTTATATCAAGATTCTCAATCTTACTGGCTTTCGCAAAGCGTTGAGGAAATATGGGAATATTACCAAGATTTCTGTCATGGACGCCTACATGAAGGAGAAAGTACGCAGCTGTATTGGTGAATGATGTTGCAATACTCAACGTCGAATTCTTGTAGATAGAGCCTTCCGCTTTTGGCTCTGGTGCTATGGTTAGCATTATGCTCAAGGAAATGGAACACCTTTTCGCCGTGCGATTCGGTACGTTCCTTCCACGCTTGAGCGTGATGGGATGTGTGTGTTTTAATTACACGTCACTGACACGCGGACCTCGTATCAAGAACATGGAAACAAAAAGAAAGCAATGAACCGCCTTCGAGTCGGACCATCGGCGAAGACGTACCATTCTAGCGCATTCCGCTCTGGGTGGTGGTTGGGGCTAGCACTTCCTGCGATTTCTGCAGGTTCCTACCTATGTAGGGGCCTCTTCGAAGACTGTTCAATCGTATCATTCTGAACTTCATCGGTAGCTTTTCAGGAGTACACACGGAAAACACTCCCATCATGGAATATCCTGCTTTTTATTTACTCGACATTCGTCGTACCAATACTTCTGGCGCTGCTGGTTGGTATTAATATCTTCGTATGGGCGCGCAAAAAAATCAGCTACGTATTTATCTTTAGTGCGTTACTGTTAACAGACTCAGTTCGTTCTCTGACAACCTGCACAGGACTGAACCTAAGATCAAGGCTTGATTATCATGAATACTTTGAAGTGTGTGCTGTATGACTACCACACGCAACTTGATTTTGACTAGGCGCGAAAGCTTCCTTCTTTCCTCTTTTGCACCCTCGCCTACGCATTTTGGTTCTCCTTGGCTCAAATTGGTTCCCCAATGCTGTGGCCCTTGATCTGGCTCGTTCTCACTCTCGCGGTCATGTTTAATCCATTCCGTGTAAGTCCTACTACCACCTTCTGATGCTCTTCATCCAGGGCTGACGCCAACCACGCCTGGACAAGCAGAGGTTCATGTGGGGCGGCGCTCGTTGGTGGACGATCAAGCAAATAGCTAAGCTTGGGGCTAGTGGGAAGTGGGTGGTCGAGGTTTGTCATCAATATCGACGTCACGAGACACCTTCGAAATCTGATGATATTCCAGTTCACAGACGTCTGGCTCGGGTATGATCCTCACGTTTGCTTCACCAGACCCACCTCACCCTGTTACCACCAGTGATCAGTTTTGCAGTCTTGTGTATACGCTTTCCAACCTGTACTTCGTGGGTTGTTTCTATACCCGTTTCTCCATCAACTTCCCCGCTTCGACCGTGCAATCCCCAATCAATCCGGAATCCGCCCTATACGCTTCATTCCCTGTCAACGTCACACTTCCGTATCAGGCGGAATCATCCGCTGCCCCTAGTGCATTTCAGAGTCTCTTATCCTCAGCTTATGCCCCTCAAGCACAAGAAGCATGGTCGACGTGCGGTATAACTCAGAATTGGGGATGGTATTATCTTCTCGGAATATTGCCCTTCATGGTACGTGTCGTGCAGAACGTGAGGCGATACTGGGACTCGAGGCTCCCCAGCCAACTTATCAACGTATGGCATTGTATGATCTCCGTCCATTCTATGTTCATCCTCTGGTTCAAACAGGCTGGGAAGTACGGGACAGGGATGATATATTACTTGTGTTACTGCTACTGGAGGCACCAAAGTACGTCCGACTCTACGATGGTCAACACGTAGCTAAGATCATCTCCCAGTGAGCCCCCGTACCGGTAAAAGTTACATTCTCTACTGCTTCATGGGGACTGTCAATGCGATATACTCGTGTGTTTGGGTAAGTTTCTCCGCCTCCGTGTGTTTTGACATCCATGATAATTTGTGTCTCAGGACGTTACGATGGACTGGGGAATGTGTAAACCACATGCTCGGTATCCACTCCTTAGACCGGAGCTCGTTTACAAATCACATATACCGGTGCGTTTCCCTGTCTCGATCTCTTCAACGCCACTGACGGTGTCCTAGTACTATTACTTTGCTATGGTACGACTGCAGACCAATCCCACCTCGTATCTAATTCCAATTCCTCTTCATAGGTATCCAACGTATGCATCCGTTTCATTTGGCTGACTTTCGTATTCGTCAAATGGGAAAATTACGAGCTGTTCTCGTTCATCGTTGCCATGTTGGAGATGTTACGGAGGGTGGTGTGGAATTTTTGTATGCCATTTTCCCATCCCTTCGTGACCACGACTCACGCGCTCGATGGTTTCAGATCGACTCGAGAACAAGCACCTTCATAATATGGGTCTGCACCGCATCATGCACGAGGCGCCCCTGCCGTACAAACTCGAGGTGCTATCCGGCGAGGAGGCACGGTCGAGGAAACGGATAAACCGTTTGAGCTGAGGGTAGTAGCCAGATTCGATTGCACCCGTATTAAAATTTGGCTGGGAAGGGGAACGGTCAGGTCCGAGTCATGCATTGGGTACCAACACGCGCGAAGAAATGCATGCAGAATGCGCATTGGTTGGTACGTTTGTTACTAAACGAGCTCCGAGGTATTGCCTTAGAAGTCTTGCTCAGTTGTATGTTCTCCGTCCTTTACATAAACGGTCAGCGATCTTATGCCTTTAATACATGTTACTGTGCTTTTGTTGCTCTTTCGTGTTGTGTGTTCGTCACTGGCGTCATGATGCATCATGGACGGTGCCAGTACTTACGACGTCGGTCATTCACCACCACCGTGGCAGTCTGGCACGCTCGATCCCGGCAACTCATCGATCATCCTCTAAGTATCCTTATGGCCCCCGATCAAACCAAAAAAACGATAGCTTGGTTGATTGCTCATACCGGAGAATCGGACCAGGATCTGCCATACCCGCCATAACTCGATTTAGACTCTGATCCTTGCTCCCCGGCGCCTCAGCTAGCGCCCAGCGCTCAATGCCGTCAGAGTCACCGCTCGGTGACCGAGCATCAAGCTTTCAAGGATCCTGTGTTGATACGCGTCCAGGTTCGTCCCAATAGATTATTCCTACGGCACATGTGACGGGAAGCGATGGTTCCCGAGCTTCACATTTACCATCAATGATCCAGACGTCCGTAACTGATGGTGTCCAAGAGAACCACACAGGTTTTGGGCGTGATTGCAAGGCTCACGAGTCCCTTGCTGGTACTTTGGCGATCGCGAGTGCGAGCGGGCTGTGAGTTGTTTGATGGTGACCCGGCAGATATCCCTACCTCATTTTCCGAGCGTATAAATGTCAACCCTTTATTCTCAACTCAGCAGCCTTCTTCCATTTCGTTCGGCTCACAGGTACTGGCTAGTAAGTCTATACACCTATTTCGTGTTGACCTGCTCATAGTCTAATTTCTGTTAGCCTTTTCCGTATTCTTCAACTATCATCAGCTTCCCGTTGACGGCCTGATAAGGCTCTCGTTTATCGATTCCCATTGTTGATTATTACTACTTTGCAAGATGCGTTCCCGTGTTATGCTCTCCGTAGCTTTCATGACCGCTGCTATCGCCCCGGTCATGTCCGTTCCCGCACCCGCTCCGTGAGTAAATAGGCAAACGAAGAAACTATTGTTTACTGACTTCTTCACAGTGAGGGACCCGAGCTCTCCAGGTGGACTTCAGGAAGGGGTTCCGTGAACAGGAGATCGTGGAATCCACCGCCTATCCCGACCCCTCCTCCCATCCCGTCTTGCTGGCAGAGTCGCACATGTAAACGGCAGGACACCGAGACCGGGATGGTCAATGTTATCAACAATGCTGTTCAAAAAGTCGTCGTTGCTCAAGACGAGGCAAACACCCTCCTCCAGCTTCCTCGGTGCGTGCCAAATAATATGGTTTTCGATAGAAACTAACTGAGAATAGGCATATGACAACCCCTGAAGGTTCACCGATCCCTGAGTCGATAATGACCAGTATCACGTCGCTGCTCCCCAATTCCACTGGTGGTGCCACGGTAACCGACACTACGACACAAGCGAAGAGGGCGCGGTGGACTCCCCCACCAATTCCTACCCCCCCTCCGATCCCTTCCTGCTGGTTGTCGAGAAGTTGCGAACGTGGAGTGGACCTCGATTGAACGTAAATGATGTTAGTCTACCGAGGATATTTTGATGTCGAATAGGGACCAAATGGAATGTCAATATTCAATGATCTTGCTCACCGGCTTAAACGCTGGTGCAGACGCTATGATGGAAAAGAGGTCAGACGGCTCGCAGACTTAGGTCGACAAATTTTGCAAAGGCCTGCCTCTGATATGAGACTTGCTGCAGTGTCGACTCATACCGTGAGCCTGCGACACAAATGAGAGGGGACGGTGGAGAGCGTGCAACGTACATCAGCGCTTCTACCTTGGTACGGTTAGAAGCTCTTGGGTAGAACCCGTGAGCCTCATGAATAGTGGTTGACTTGGTCATTCGTGGCCAATGCAGCTCAAAACGAGTTCAGAAGGGAGAATCTTCGCACCCAATGACACCGCGTGTGTGGACTTGGAATAATGAATTACTGTGGGGCAGAATAAACATGTATTTTGGCTCTGAGTGCCGTAATTTATAGTGTCGGGACTGTCCGACTGTCAGCTGAGCTGACTCCATGAATTGGCTCTTACCACTTCACCTGAGACCTCTGTTGGCCCCCTGAACAGTGTCAGTGCGCGCCGACCACGAGACCGATCGCCTGTAGGCTCATCTTCGGGCAGGGGTATACAACGAAGCCAGGAGGCAGGCTGCCAAGGGTTTTTTCTCCATAAACGTTGACGTCGTTTCACGAATGTCCTCTCAAATTTCCACCGCGGTCACTTACAATTCTCGATGTGCGCGCTCACTGCTCGACATCTTTCTCCAGTCGCTCCAGAAAAGACATAAACCGTCCTCACCAAACCCAATCCTACTCTTCGTATTTGCTCCTTCGTCGACAACTCCTCCAGGTGTTCTGTCTGATATCACATCCACTCTCACCCGGCTCTATCCCGAGCATGTCGGCTGCATATCCGCACCATTACCCTACCAATACTTCGACCCGAGGATACGCAGTGCACCCCACTCATGTTCCTTTGCGTACGCGTTCGTAAACGGTGTGTCCTTCCGTTCCACGATCTCGGGTCGTGCAGAGGCACAAGTCGGGAGGCGGCATGCTGCCCGACAGAGAACTGAGGACGCGAATGGAGCAATACGAGCCAATATTGAGAACTCACAAATGCGAATTATCAGTGATTTTTCCGAGTTTGATGGTAAGGTTAACTGGGATGACGTCTGGGATCGCACCGCAAACTCGGTGACTTGTTCGTCGTCATCAAGACGCGGAAATGCCATAGAGTCAGAAACGTTGCCTGGTGCATTGCGAGATCTCGAGTATGTCTTCTCCTAAACAATATTCCTTTGCAAATACCACGTCCGTCAGCCCATCAACCATAGACAATATCCTCTACTTCTCTGACAAGGCACCAGAAGGGCTCGCGACTGTGCTAGAAGGTGCGTTTCCACAAGCAAATAAGGTCTGTAACATCGCGATATCTGTTTCAAACCATTGTTCGTCTTACACCCTCCTCTACACCCGGTGTAAATTTTGGTGCTGTACAGCTCTCTCTCATCGCCTCGTCCACTCCCTTCATTACTGGTCGTCCGGTTACGCTCTTTCACAACGGGTCTATTCTATCAAGTGGGGCCGTCGGTATCGCATTTAAGCCCTCCCACCCTTCACCTCCTCCGGTGGTCGAACTTTCTTTTCCTCCGCTGGTTAAGCTAAGCAGTAATCTGAACGTTACAAGGTATCCAGTAACTCTTCCTTGCTGTCCGAGACTGATCTAATATTTTGCATTTGATCCATTCGTGCCATTCACATTGTCTTCGATGTTAGTTCTGAGGGGAATCTGATTCTATCACTAGATTCTGGGAACCCCACTCGATTACTGCTCAACGCTATCCAAAAACATGGCCTTTCATCCTCACATTCAACATGGGTAGTTAAAGAGGACGAGTTTTACGTCGGTGTCATAGATTCCTCAACTCAACGGGTATGTGGTACAAATATCCGTCTAACGTCCTTGTCCATCACCGGATAACAATGTTGTTCCATCCAAACAAAATCTTTCACTCCCTTGGGCCATCTAGGTCTCCCAGCTCCACCGCATCAATGCTGGTGATCCATCACGCGGAGCTATCGCTCTCGACGCTACTTCAGCACCAAGAGAAGGTTCTATCGTCCGTGTGAGTCGATCAGTTTACCGGTGGTATTATCGTCAACTTACGACTTTGTTGACAGTTATATCACTTGTCCAGAGACCCTATTCCAGATGCTCTGAAATACATTCCGGGCACCAGTCTCAAGAACATCTCACTATTTTCTGCACCAGAGATGACCCCGGTGGCAAGCTTCGAGGATGAAATTGCAGACGGCCTGAAGGCAGGTAGTGATCTCTCGAGTGTTTCGAACGCTTTCCTCGCAGCATCTGAGAATGGGTTTACCCTCTCGCGTCGCGCACAAGGGCCTTGGAAGTGTGTCGTTCCCGGGGGCCGTACGGGACTGTCATGGAACCGCCTTGCGTTGAAATGAACATTTAGTATACGAGTATTACTTAGAGCATGTTTTCTATCACGTGATCATGTCGGAGAAGGAAAATCGGCAAATTCCGAATGACCGAGAACACCCGAGGTTTTGGTGGAGGCAGAGAGTCGGACACTCACTTTACCTTTTTTCCCGAATGGTCTCTCGAACGTTGTCGGTGTCGTTGGGTCGCACCCTCCGCAGCGCAGCTCGTCACCCTGTGAGTCCACCGCTTTCGTTGACCACCTTCAAATCTGACACAACGCGCAGCGGCCCTTGCGGTCGTTCGCAACGGCTGTGAACATCCCGGCGCCCATCACCGAGACAACCACGCTCTCAAATGGTCTCACTGTTGCAACAGAGTCCCATCCACATGCACAGACCGCTACTGTCGGTGTTTGGATTGATGCAGGTTCTCGCGCAGAGACCGACAAAACGAATGGGACGGCACACTTTTTGGAACATATGGCTTTCAAGGGAACAGGTCGCAGAAACCAACACGCCCTTGAGCTGGAAGTAGAGAATCTTGGCGCACACTTGAACGCGTATACCTCCCGCGAACAAACCGTTTACTACGCCAAGAGCTTCCGCAAGGACGTCCCGGTCGCTGTCGATATCATCAGCGACATACTTCAACACTCCAAGCTGGAGAATGCTGCGGTTGAGCGCGAGCGAGATGTCATCCTACGTGAGCAACAGGAAGTTGACAAGCAACTTGAAGAAGTTGTCTTCGACCATCTGCATTCCGTCGCATTCCAAGGTATATCATCACGCTTCTCCTTCGTGCTATTGCTAACATTCCACAGCTCAACCCCTTGGTCGGACAATTCTCGGCCCCAAAGCCAACATTTTGTCCATCAAGCGTGATGATCTTGCGAATTACATTCAGACCAACTACACCGCTGATCGTATGGTCCTGGTCGGCGCAGGCGGTGTTGACCACCAGGAGCTTGTAAAACTCGCCGAAAAACACTTCTCTTCCCTCCCTGTCTCTTCTAACCCCATACCTCTTGGTCGTCTTGCCCATGCTCGCACCGACTTCGTTGGTTCGGAAGTTCGGATCCGCGACGACGAACTCCCATGCGCCCATGTTGCTATTGCTGTCGAGGGCGTGGGTTGGAGTTCCCCTGACTATTTCCCCATGCTGGTAATGCAATCAATCATGGGTAACTGGGACCGTTCATTGGGTGCATCCTCTCTGCTGTCTTCTCGGCTCTCTCATATCATTTCTTCCAACAACCTCGCCAATAGCTTCATGTCTTTCTCCACATCTTACTCGGATACTGGCCTTTGGGGCATCTACCTGGTGTCAGAGAACTTGATGAATCTCGACGACATGGCTCATTTCACACTCAAGGAATGGACACGCATGTCAATGGCTCCTACCGATGTTGAGGTCGAGCGTGCTAAAAGTCAACTCAAAGCTGGCCTTCTTCTTAGCTTGGACGGAACCACCGCTATCGCTGAAGACATTGGCCGACAACTAGTCACCACTGGTCGCCGTATGACACCTAAGCAGATCGAGAATGCCGTCGATGCTGTTACTCCTGAAGAAATCAGGCGCGTTGCTCAGAAATACCTCTGGGACAAGGATGTACGTCCGCTGTCTCGCACCTTTTTGTGATATGTGGATATTGATAAGGCTTTGCATAGATCGCGATGACGGCTCTTGGACCCATCGAGGGTCTGCTTGATTACAATCGCATGCGGGCAGATATGTCTTCGATGATATACTAAGTACGGTGCTCCTTGGTTGCTCCCGCTTTGTCTCAGCATTCCTTAGGACAGTGACCGCGGCAGGTAGCTAGACGATATTATGTTTCTGTCATGCATTCCGAAGTAGATCACGGAATAAAGGACCTTTAATACATACCAAAGGCGTTCTTACCCTTCACATCAAGATGGTTCCTGGAATGCTATACTAGCTACTGTTTTTTATACCCGATCCACGATTTTGGGTAGCTAGGGTGCGTATGGTTGAGTTGTCCCTGGCAGCCTGCAGATTGGAGAACTCATACCCGACCTCAATGTTTTGATATCGAGCATTCAATGCCAGATCAGTACATGCAGAGGTACATACGACTATAGATGACGAAACACTCGAGAGCAAGTCCGAAGAATACTGCAGTGTTTGGATCTAGGCCCCACTCCCACCCCGTGAAGTCCCTTTTGGGCGGTGTCTGACAATCCAAGGGTGTCGGGAAACTTCCGCCAAAGAAAGCCGTTCTTCCGGGTTGTATTTCAGGAGCTACGAGGTAGTAGGATTAGCACGCCAGGTTTGGATACACGGAAGCAAGGGGCAGAGCCTACCTTGGAAATTACGTCTCTCGCTTCGGGCGAAACGTGGGTGGGTATGCGGAGATCAACCTTTGCTATCCGTCGATATGTGGCTGCACCAGGATGAGCCTTGAATTGCATGACTGGGACAGAGGCACTGACCGTTAACGCTGGCTCTGTCTTCAAATGGTGGGTTTCCGACTATAAACTCATAGGTGAGCACTCCGAGTGCCCAGTAATCCACCTTTTCATTATGTTCTTTCCCCTCCACCATCTCCGGCGGAAGGTAGTCTAATGTACCACAGAGCGTCATTCGCCGGTTGCTCGGCGCATGTACGCTCCAGCCGAAATCTCCAATCTTGAGTTCGCCATTGATACCTAGCAAAAGGTTCTCCGGCTTAATATCCCTGTGAATAACATGTTTCGAGTGCAAATACTGCAGTGCGTCCGCCATTTGGTCAATATATCTCGAGCTGCGCTTCTCGGAGAAACTCCCATGTTTGCTCAGTTGCTTGTAAAGTTCGCCTTTGCCCGCAAATTCGAGCATGAGGAAAATACGCTTCTCGTCGTGGAAATAGCCATATAAACGCAGGACATTTGGATGGCGAAGGTTCTGCTGGATTTCTATTTCTCGACGGATTTGCTTCTCGACGCGAGACTGGACGATTTCGGATTTGTACAGGCACTTGAGCGCGAGGATGTAGTGCGGTTCAACTTTGGTGCGGACCATGTATACGCGACCGAATTTGCCCTTTCCAAGAGGACGACCGATATCAAACGAGTTCAGGTTCCATTCGCGGGTGGGTTGTGTTCTGCAGAAATGTCAACGATCGAGGACAGCAGTATCACAGCGAGACGTACCTCGAGACGCTCGAATCAAGTGCCAAGTCTTCGGCGGCTTCCCCGTACACCTTCTCGCCTCTTTTCTCATTGTCTATCTCGAACCCACCGTCATACTTTCCGATGTCGATAGTGGGGGGTTTGGCGACGGGTTTAGTCGGGAGCGGTGGCGTAGTGGTTCTGTTCTCTGCGTTCGTCTGATTTCGGAGAGCGGACGATTGGGTAGGCTTTGTGATAGGGTTGGGTGGAGCATATTTGGTGAGGAGTTTTGCAACGTTCGTTTGACTTGGCTGTTTCGAGTGCGTTGGCCGAGTCGGTGGTGGATTGGTCTGCTTCTTGGAGGATATTTCGAGCGCTGCGATTTGCTTTGTAACAGACCCTATTGAGGCCATGTCTCTGGTCTGAGCAGTTCAAACGTTTCGCTGTTGCGTGCAGTTGCGGTGGGGCTTGGAACAAGATAAGCGAGCGAGAAGCGAATCCACATGAGGACTCCAACACGCGTCGCGGTCACGTGCATCCAGTTCATCTTAGACCCTTCAAGTTGTACGATTGATCGTAAGTAAGGACACAAGGTCGGCGGGCTTACCCACAATTC
>JBBPQN010000708.1:0-13001 GCA_038092575.1 Boletus subluridellus
AAATGGGAAAGGAACAGAATGGATCTAGAAGAAGGCTGTGCCTTCGGAAGAAGTCAGAATAGGTTGGAAGTCTGCAAAGGCGTCATTGGATAACTCGTACTCCTGGAGGGACATGATGATGTCATCCCATAGAGACGACTCCAGGTAGTCCAGTGACAAGGAGGAAGGGGAAAATAAAGGGGGGGTATCACCACTCGTAACATCCACTTACAACACTGTCTCTTCAAAGGATCTTGCTATTATATTCAGAGACAATATTTGGTGTATTCATGGACTCCCTTCTACAATAGTTTCCAATCGAGGACCCCAGTTTGTTTCAGACTTCACTTCCAAATTATGTAATCTTCTCTCTATCTCCCAGAAAATCTCCACTGCCTACCACCCGCAAACCGATGGACAAACAGAGTGTATTAATAGAGAACTTGAACAATATCTCTGCTCTTACGTAGCAAAGTGACAGACTGAATGGGCCAATTGGCTCAAAGTCACTCAATTCCATCATAACAATTCTCTCACCACTGCCACAGGTACTATCCCCTTCAATATCACACGTAACTACACCCCTCACATGGGCTTCGAAGGAAAAGTGAAGGGCATGGGAAAAGAATTCTGCATGGAGATGGGAAAATCTCACAAGGAAGTAGAAGATGCATTGGAGGAAGCACAAGAAAGAATGAAAAGACAGTCAGAAAACAAAAGATCTGATGCTCCAAATTACAAGAAAGGACAACAAGTTTGGCTTTTGGCTGAACACTTGAAGCTTCCATATATGGCAAAGAAGTTAATCCAAAAATGGATTGGCCCATATGAAATCCTCAAGGTACTTCCTAATGTTGTTAAACTTAAATTGCCAAACTCTATTCACATTCACCCCACCGTTAACATCTCATGCATTAAACCTTATCAGGCAACCCTTCCGGGTCAACCAGTCTCATGCCCAGATGCAATAGAAGTCGACAAAGAAGGAGTAGAGCAGTTTGAGATAGACTACATCGTGGCATCTCATCTCAAAGGCTGCCAGCTTCAATATCTCATACACTGGAAAGGCTATGATGAATCTGATAGGACATGGGAATCAGGTAACATAATTCACACCACCCCTCAGGCAGTTGCCAATTTCCACAAAAAGAATCCCTTGGCTCCTGGGAAACTTCATGGCCTTACCATTGGAGATTTCTCTTCACTTTTACTTGTTATGAAAACTTCACTGAAACTAATTATCATGGGACTTGCCTGGAATTCAAGTCTTAAAGAGGAAGTAGTGTTATGATATGCAATATTTTCAAACTTTTTAACTTAGCGCATTTGCACATGTACTTTACATCTTTCAGACTTTGAAGTCATGTGATGTGCACATGACTGTGGGAAACTACATGTGACCTATGGTCTAGACCAACATGATGCACACACGCCTTATTAATTTCCATTCCCTATTTCTCATCATCATTCTTCTTCTCTCACGATGTCTTCTTTTATCTATCCATATGCGGTAGTTATTCCCATGGACCCTATGGTCTGTGCACCCTCCTGTAACATATATAAGTTAGCTGTAGTCAACTGGACTCCCCAGTCTAATCCATTTGTACCTTGTGGCCTATGTCCCTGTGAGTCTATTAAGGAAGACCGCCTTGTCTCACTTCTACATTCTCCTCTACTCTTTTCTCTTGTGGTTTGGTGTAGCCCATGTTGAGTTCCCACCAGTGTTTGCTCAAGATTACTTGCAACAGGGATGGAGGTAAAGGAACAAAGAGTAAGGACTAAGGCTCTTGGAGGCTTTCAATGAAGTCACAGATTCAATGAGCAAAGTGGGTATATTGCTAGGGGGCAAAGATACAAAGGGCAAGACAATGGTCAGAGAGTGAAAGAACAGAGGACAAAAGGTGAAAGAAAGACTAGAATGGAGAATCTAGTAGGATGTTAGAGGTTTAAGTAGGGGTGCCAAGATGACAGCAGGACAAAGGGTCACTCAAAGGATAGAGCAAAGGAGCAGGGCCAAGGGTTGTTAATAAGGGCTGTAGTACATATGACTGGGTGGCCATAAACAGGAAGGAAAGGGTACTAAGGACAGGAATGTATGAATGTACCATATGTTCAAAGAAAGGTGAACATGGATCATAGTTAATCAAAGAGAAAGATATAGACATAGCTGTTATAGGGGAACAATGGGGCAAATGCTTGAAGAGACAGGTCACAGGTAAAGGGTCAAGAATTGAAGATGAAAGTTTAAAGCAAAGCTAAAAGAAGGGAAGAGGTAGAGAGGGGTAGGCAAAGGGGTTGGATGAGGTCAACTAATCAATGGTGAAGACTAGTGTGAAGGTCTATAGTGTGGTTAAAATAAGTAGTAATGAAGCAAGACATAGAAAGGGAAAAAAGAAAAGAAAACAATAAATAAAGAAAAGAAAACAATGAATTGTAACAGGAAGATTTCATGGCCACTAATTTGATCCAGAACTTAGTGGCCCTAGGCACTCATTCTCTTTGATGATAATCTCCTGGAAGAGGCCATATATACACATATACTCCCTCTCAACACATTGGACATGCTTGGTTGTTAGAATTGGTACATTTTTGAATGTGTAACAGGAAAGGGCCAGTGCACATATCTCCACAACAATCTAATATAGTGTTAGTAAGATTATATTTGAATATTGTAAGTCAGAGGAAATGAACCAATGAGAGGGCAAACACTATTTTCTGGGTGATGTTAAGGAGCATTGGGTCAGCAAGGATGAGTTCCATATAATCAAGGGGGTGGTCACATATCTTCAAGGTATTAATGGACCACACTGAATTGGCATTGGCAAGAAGGTTATATAGGATGTAATGGATGGCTGGCTGGCAAACAATGTGCACAGATCTCTCACAGGCCTGGTTTTTGGCAGATGCCAGAATGGTTAGCTGTGATGCAAGTCCCATTTGTTGTTAATGGAAATAACCTGCATTATGAGGCTTGGGTATTCTGGTGTCCTAATGAGCAAGAAGATGAAGTTAGTGCAAACATAGGAGTGTGACAAGAGAATCAGCTGGTCAACACACTTCCATACTCATGTAAGGTATGAGTATGTATGGAACAGTTTGGAGCTCATAATAAATTAGTACAAGTCCAGGATGTGGTGAGTAAGAATGGAAACCTTACCATTTGGACCACAAAAAGTATAAACAGTGTTTGGGCAAGTATGTTCACTGACACAGGAATGTGGGGTGCTACAAATAAGCAAGTATCAAGAGGTGGGTAGAGTGAACTCATGACATGCCCAGCAAATCCATACACAGGTATTGTTCCACCAACTCCCTGCCAGGGGGATGATGATGATGAGTTCATGATCTTTCTCATTAGAATCATACTCATACTCAGACTCTTCCAATCAGCAATGTAAGTTCTTGATCCTAGCATTCTTGCATTCTAATCGATTGAGATCCAACAGTAGGCTTTTTCTTTGTGATATTTGAGGCATGGTGGTGGTAAGAGATGGCTCAGAGATTGAAAGGTAGTCCAGTGATTATCAGCTTGTTATTTCAGCAGTTCCATTCATCCTATTTTTATTTAACTCTGATACAGTGTTCTTTAAACTTAGTTGTTTCAATAAGTCATATGACTGGGTGAATCCTGGCCCAGTGTTTGGCATTGGGTTGGCATTATTGGAGTTTTAATCTAGTTGCTTTTTCAGAGCTACTTTAGAGTTTAAAAATAGTGGCATAATTGCTTTAAAATAGACCTAGCATAGCCTCAAAATATCCTAGT
The DNA here is from genome assembly GCA_038092575.1 of Boletus subluridellus. Taxonomy (NCBI): domain Eukaryota; kingdom Fungi; phylum Basidiomycota; class Agaricomycetes; order Boletales; family Boletaceae; genus Boletus; species Boletus subluridellus. Next base: position 3,743 of record JBBPQN010000708.1, read on the forward strand.
TGAGCACCACTATAATATATAGGGAAAGCCATAATGTTGTGTTTTTCATATATTTTATAGTTTCTTTATGTGATATTAATTAATTTTATTTTGCAGCATTTTATATTATTATGATGTAAATTCATTTCAAATATATATACTTGTCATATGAATTCATTTTAATGTAATTTTTGTATTGAAATCTTAACTGTTCTGACAACTACTAGTATTGAACAAATAAATACAATAGATAACAGTGATGCATAACAACTGAGCTTGCACCCACAATGAAAAAACAACCCAAATTCATTTAGCACATAATAAGTTGGATGAGAAAACATTGCTGACAATCTTGTTGTTTGTATTAACTATTGAAATTATATTAGACATGGGATCTGGAGCTATCTCTTTAACTAACAGTTACATATAATCTTATAATTAACATTTAATTTGAGCATTTTTAATTCTTTTTAATTTACAAAAATTAATTTCAAACTTAGTATTTTACATTAAATAAATACATTAAGCTCAGAATAATTGATCTGGGCTTTTCTTTGAATCAACACATGTGTATAAATTGTTAGATGTAAGTCAAATTAAATGGTAAGAATTTAATTAAATCTTCTACTTTTTTGATATTGTGTTTATCAGTAAAGCTCAAGAAGATTTGAACTTAAACATTTATATGAATTATTTACATCTTTTGTCACCTAAATTATAACAATGAGATTAGCCATACTAAAATAATCTTCTAAATTTATTTTCACTCCTTTGTTACAATCACTTAAGAGTAATGTAAATAAATTATAATCAGCTCTTTATATTTTATCTGAAATCTGTTGATTTAAATCAACCACATATAAATATTATATCATAACTAACTTGCATATATAATAAGAGTAATTTTAATTTTAATGAGAAACATTACATATAGTATGCTTTAATAATATCTTATGGCATGAACTAAATATTTATTTACATATGAATAATTCAAATGCCTCATTTAATTCATATAATAGTATATGTATATATCAAATTTGATCAGATCATACAATTTACCTCATTCAATAAGTTTGTCAAGTTCTTGCAACTTCATAATGATCTCCCACCTCCACCTCCACCAATCACTCATGATGGTGTCATACTATTCAGGAAGATAAACAGTGGTTTTGCATGCAATTTATCTCCTTATATTCTGAAAACAAAAAGTAATATACTGTACATATCCATGATGGCAGGTTCTTTCTATTATTCCTTTTCCTAACAACCAGTTTCCATGAAGATTCAATAGTTGAAGTGTGGTGGTTCTTCTTATGTGCTCAGGCATGTTTTAGATTATATTAGCACAACTTCATCTTGTCCTTCTGCTCAGGAAAACTCGCTTTATCTCTCAAAATATATCAAGGTATCAATCATATGCCTCAAAACAAATGCATTATCTCTCCCTAGTTTTACATCACACACCTGACCCATATGAAGATAAAATTTTCATTACTTTATTTCATATATTGATATACAAATATCAGACCAGTATTTACAGTTATCATTATTTTCAGTTAGTATTTTAGACTTTATGCTTTTATATTGGAATTTATTCAAAAAAGAATTAAAGTTATTCAATTTCATTTATACATTAAAATCATAAATCAATTATTGAAAGTTTAATAATAATAATGAAATTAATATGAACTAAAGAGTGTATGTATCTTATGAAAAGATTGATTTCAAGTATTGGATATATATTATATGTATTATATGTGTATACTTAATAACTTGCTAACTTTGGATTGAAGAGTGGCATATTTGTCATTATTGTGACATCCTATTAACCATGCCCAGACCTTTGATTTCCCTAAATAAAAGCATCAATTTGAAAACTGATATTGAAACTAAAAGAAGTAAATATAAAAATTATATCTTTATATATACATAGTTGATTTAATTAAATAACATTTAATCTATATATAATATGTAATACATAATAGTATTGATAAAATACTAGTTGGGGCTAAGATAAGTATAGTCCTCTAAATCCAAATATAAAAGAGGCTCATGCAAAAAAAGTGATAAGTATATTGAAACTTCAAGATCTAAAGAATTATTTATTTTGTTCCAAATTTCACTGTTATATATATATATATTTATTTATATTGCTTTAAATCTGCTAAATCTTTGAAGGGCTAATATATCAATATATGGTTATTATAAAATTATTAATATTAGAGATCACCATATTTGTAAAGTTGACACACAAACTAAAGTGATTACAAATGATTTAACAATGGGATTTACTTTTTTATTTCTTGTCAGTAATATTGTTGCTTTTTGAATGCTTTCTTTAAATATAAAATATATGTAAATTGCATGAACTGGATGAATTTTGAGAGGTCATTGGTCATTATTGAATGAAGATGTATTAAATACACTAGGTAATACAGAAAAATCAATATAAGTTCCAAAAGATTGATAAAATTCTGCCAACAAATCATGTGCTTGATTAAGCTGTAAAATCCATCCTGTTCTTTTGTGGTCAGACTTTGCATCATGCAAAGAACACTTCTGAATTTTGTGTCCATAGGGTCACCCTGTTGCTGCCTCACATTGAGTGACAGTAGGATTGAAGACCCTTGGAAGCAGTTTTCATAGATCTATTGGTCACACACATGCTGGTTGGCTATCAACCAAAGTAAGTACAGCACCAAACCCTCACATAGTGCTAATTTCTTTCTTGTTATAATACCAAGCACAGTATCCCTGCTGATCATTGACTGTATCCACCTCAGGTCCAATGCCTGATGGAGATCTTCCACATCTTTGCTCAAGACCTCATGGTATTTGTTGTGAGAAGTCTCGAACAATCACTGGCGGAGACTTGACAAGGCTACACCAAACCAAGAGAAAACAGAGATGAGGAGAGTAAGAATAGAGGCAAGGCAAGTCTTCCTTAATTCAGCCGCAAGGACGTAGGTTGCAGCGAACAAATGGATTAGACTGGGGAGTCCAGTCGAGTACAGCTACTTTATATATGTTACAAGGTGGCACACGGACCATAGGGTCCATGGGAATAACTACTATATATGGATGGATAAAAGAAGAGTTCGTGAGAGAAGAAGAATGATGATGAGAAAGAAAAGCGGAAATTAATAAGGCATGTATGCAGCGTGTTTGTCTAGACCATAGGTCATGTGTAGTTTCCCACAGTCACGTGCATATCACATGACTTCGAAGTCTGAAGGATGTAAAGTAGTGCGCGAATGTGCTAAGTTAAAAAAGTTTGAAAATATAGTATATCATAACAGTATTGTCATTAATTAACTATCTTTATATTTATCAGATGCAATATACAAATATTTAAGTTACTTTCAGTTTTAAACTTCTAAAATCTTGTTTAATTTTAGATTTAATATATTTAACAAAAATTATTCAAATTGTCCTAATTCTAACTCTAATTTAGGAAGAATTATCTTGATCTCATGAAACTGCTTTATGAAGTGTAATTTCTTACTATCTTATATTTAACACAATTTACTTTTATAAATCATTTATCCTGATTTTTTGCCTATTAATGAATCGTTTGTAATTAATATTTTGAACAGTATTATTAGAATTTACAAAGTATATTGATATATTATATACTGTGACTGGTGACAAAATGGCTTCATCACCTATTTCTGACACTGATAAAGGGCTCATATTCCAACTTGATATCCTTTCATTTTGTGTTGACAACCAAGGCACAAGCTGTCTTGATTTTCAAAAATCCTGCTCAAAAAGGACACTGTTATGATCTCACCTCTTGTTTGCCCTTACACTCGATCCTAATGTGATCTACTTATATAATCCCCTGATCTGATCTTAGATCTAGATCTCCCGATCTAATCTCCAATCCCAATCCATCTTCCATTCTCCCTGATTTGATCTTCCATTACTTCTACTCCTATTCCCCATGCTGCTTACACGTGTATTCCCACACCCACCTTCCTTTTGATCCCTGTCGCTTCTCTTCTTCCTTTATTTATCTTCTACCGTATTTAATACTCGCTCTTGCACGCTTACCCTAGACCCTACTGGTCTGTGCGCATACTTAGCTAGTATAAATACAGCGACAAGAGATCATGAACAGCAGTTCTAATCTCTTTGTCTTTGACCTAGTCAGACCCAAGTTCACTCCTAGATGTTTATCCAACCTTGCCCGGTGTACCTCGTCAGTAACCGTGTACTTAGGAAGATAGGTCAACCACTCAGTCGCCACACTGAGTACAATCCATCTGGAGTCTAGTCCCAATCCTTAGTGAAGGATTTATCATTGCTGAGAGTTCCCTTTATCCTTTTCCTTCTTTGCTCATCCCTTTTCCCTTCCTTTCTCCGTCCCCTTTCTTGTTGTAGAGGCAGTGTTGCTGACCCACGTCCTATGGCATCTGCCTTGACAGGATTGTAACAGACACTATATGCCCACATTCCTGAACAATACATCTGTGAAGTAGTAGAGTATGAAGAGATCAATCTCTATGATGTCTCAATAGTCTCAACTAATCAGCAATTCACTATACCCTTGCAAGGAACTTGAGACACACAAAGTTAGAATAGCATTTGAATAGGACATGTAAATGAATCAGGTGATAATGAACTGAAGACACTTCTGTTGGCTCCTGACAAGGAGTTGAAGAATATTGTTGTGCCTGCTAATCATCATCTTATTAGTTCTAACTACAGACCACATACTCACATACATATATGGCAATACAAACAAAGACATGTCAATGGATCAACTTCAAGATCTTATTGCCTTTTTATAGGCATATGAGATCAATTTAGGGGGTTTGCACAATGCTATTATGGATTACTTTGAAGAGGCACTTACCCTTATTGATACCATGGCTGGAACTTCAATGCATCAACTCAGCCAATCTAACAAAGCAGTAAGTATTATTATAAACTTGTTGATTCATTTAATGACTAATATCCATGGTTTCTTTGTGATCTCAGTGGTGCATCCAACAGCCCATTTCATTGACATGCTCAGAAAAAAACCATGAAAGCTTGTATTAGACCTATTGTTTGCATCCTGCCCATGCTTATATGCATATGATCTCTGATTGGACTTTCAACTTATGGTAGAATGGATCTAAAAGGGTCTAGGCATAAGGGGCAAGAAAGGACAAGTATAGATGCTTCTCACTTTAAATAATCATGGCCTGTGTGGACCAGCATAAGTATATGGAATACTTATGCATGTATGACACTTACCTCACATAGTTCATGCAGTGGCCCAGATTTGGCAATGCTGACCAAAGTCTGCCTGGGTAACAACAGCCCAAGGTTATTGACCATTATGAGATCCACCACCTTTTGGAAGCATCTATGTTTTGTGCATGAATCTTGTTGATGTGGTCTATATTTACATACAATCTTGTTGCCTTTTCTTTCTCCTAAGATCTTCACAGGGAGGTACTGCTGGTCAATGCATCTGATGCCATCAGGACAAGCACTGAAACCATTTCACCATGTCATGGACTTTCAAGTGACATCACCCACATTCATAATAATGGCATCCAACTTCTTTCTGAGCAATCCAATCTTCCATGGTCACAAGCAGTGGCTCATAATCAGACTTGCAAAGGCTGAAATGGATTGTCTGTTTGATGAACATCCCAATCTTCTGCACTGCACTTTTTGCTAACCATTTCAGTGAGGTGAAAAGCAGCATTTGGCATACATCTGCAATGTATGCATTGTATGCATCATTTGCAAAATTTGCAGATTCATCAGACATATTCAGGCTGGGCAAGAAAGATTCTTTTTTAGAGTACAATGTTGCTTGACTGCTTTACTGTAGTTCTTGATGTGGTTGCTACATACTCAGTCAGCACCTTGGACTGCATGTTTGCATTAAGCTATGCTGAGCCTAGTAATAAATCCTTTAACCATTATATGTACAAGAGGCAGGAGTTGGCTTCTATGATTTACCACCAGCAATGATATCAATTGAATGGATACATGTCAGTACCTGTGTGTAAGCATACCATCTACTTGCACTCATATTGTTGACAGCTACATCATTGCCTTCCATGGAAGCAAACATATTTCTCACCCTTGACAGCCTTTCCACATTGTTCAATGACCAACTTTGCCATTGGCTCTGCTGAGATGGTTATCTGACAACAATAAAATCTTAATGTTTACATCAATAATGATCTTGGGACTCCAGCATGACCTTGTTGTTGGAGTAGAGCTTGAGAATGTCTGACAACAGGAACTTGTTGCAAAATAGTAATAATGATAGAAATTCTGGTCCATTGAAGATCAAACCAGCATATAGCCAGTCACAATCTTGTTCTTCATGAACTTCATGACTTTTTCCCACTCTGGGTTGATATCCTTGGGTGGATGCTGAGCCAATGTAATATAGTGAGACTTTACATGGATCTACAGTAGTAGACACTTATTGCCTGTTCATATGCCTTCTTTTTGCCCTTGTGATGTGAGCTGAACTTCTCAAATTGATTTGTTGTGGAGATGAGATCCACAAAGTTTGTCATCCATATGTCTAGATACTGTAATATTCATCTAGATATTTGCATTCCATGTCATTTGCTTCCATCTTCTCCATTTCTTTGATAATTAATTGCATATTTTCTTCATGTAATAAATCAACATTGACTTTCTTGCTTACCACCTCCTGGTCCACTGTGAGAAGACTAGGGACTTCTATTGACAGTGACATGAATCTGAGCATCCATGTCATATGGTTTGCAAATTTCTACATCATCTATTGTGGATTCCATGTTAGCATATGAAATACAAGCTGTATAAACAATAGACTTATTTCACTGTATATGGGAATCTAGCTGACCAGATGACACACCATGTTACAAACCCTATTATTTTTCCTATATCTCTATCTATTTTTCCTGATTTTCTAGAATGACTTTTATATTTAGCCCCTATCATCCAAGACACTAAATACTCAAGTTCTTGACCATGATCTTGCCCTTTCTCATCCCTTATGTCTAGACCCTTCTAGACCCATTCTACCATAAGTGACTCACAAGGACTCACAAGAACTCAGTACTTACCTCATGCATCTGCAAAACTGTTGAAATGAAATAAACAATTGGTCAGATTACAAGAGCTTACACATGCTACATTTGGTAGGTAACCCATCTCTGATTGGTTGGAGACCACTTGGCAAAGATGTATGCATATTGATTATATCAGTTTCCAATAATCTATGTACTACATTGTGTGATCTATATAAAAGTCAGTGTCCTCAGGAGCTTCTGCCACCTCAAGTACAGTATTGCTATGTGTAAACACTAAAGTACAGAACTCTATAAATGTATTCTGTGCTACTGAATCACCATAAATAATGCATGAAATGAAGTTGAAAATCTGTCTGTAGATTTTGGAGAACCAATTGGAAAAGTTTTTGGTAGCAACACCCATAGCATGGGCTTCAAGCACTATGATGAATGATGCAGCTGCTAAAGTGATAAGCAGCACCATGTTTTCAGGCTGTATGACATCACTGCATTTCAGTGTTCTCCATACAACCTGAGATATGATACTTTGGATGCATGTATGCTGGAAATACAATATAGTGTCCTGGAGAACTAGATAAATAGTTGATATTGTAATAAGGAAATTATTTACATTGATACATAATTGTATGTAGGAATGTGTAATTTTCTGTGGCAAGAAGTACACTGGCTGCTTGTTGTCAGTGGGACACCTCATCTGCATCAGTTGCCCCATGGAGAGGCTGCTGCAAACCAAAATATATATCAACTGTATTCTCTGCATGTTTGCAAATGGCAGAGCCAGTCTCCCACATCTGGTCAACAGCTCATGGGCAGAGTTTGATGGGCAGGGAGTGCATGCTGAGGACAGCATCATATGCTGTATTGATGGTAGCCCTAATGATGTTGTTCCATTGTTCCATTGGGTGTGGCATGGCATCATTGGTGAACATGGTATGATACAAATTTTTCTTCATATAAAACAGCAACAGAAATTGTTGCTGTTTTGTGAGGGACAGCCCAGATGGTGAAGGTGGGGGTGGTAGAGGGGCAGGAGGGGGTGGTTGCAGTAGGAGGTGGGTTGAAGGAGGTGATGGCATTGTGGTGGAGTGCTTACATTATTTTGATACAGTCATGATACCCTGTTAAGTTGTTAGTGTTTGAATAAATTCAAAAACCACAAAAAAAAAAAGGGATATCAAAATAATGTTCTGTTGAGACTCACATAAGGTTGATATGCCCTCTTCCACACAAACACTGGCAGGAATAAATGCAACACCCAGGCCATAACTGGGTGTTACCATGACTTGATTCAAGAAATCATCAACACTGGTTTGGGAGGTTAAGGCACAGGGTGCTGAATAGGCCATGTTGTGTGAAGTTTGAGGAGCCAGATGTGTTGAACAGCAGTGGTTGTGAAACCATATGAAACAGCTGGACGTCAAAGTTGTTGAGGCCAAGAAAAGGAATGAGACTGGGTCTATGAGGCAATGAAAGCCATGGAAACCATTAAAGAGAGCAATGATAATTAATATACCAGTGTCCTGATAATCAGTCAATGATGTGCCCACATCTTGGTGGTGTGCTAATGGCATGCCCATCTTTTGATGCTATGCCAATGAGGCACTGATGTCTTGATGGTGGGGGGTGTTACGACTGTCATAACAATGGAACACCAATGCATAGTTGGAGTTCCACCCAGACTCTGCTCAACAGTGAGACAGAGTGTGACCAACATCCTTATGTTGGTTGTTGATAGATCACTCTCACAAGAGAGACAATGATGAAGTGGAAGATGAAGTGAGAGAGCTGGCAAGGGGAGCGAGCCAGCAGTGAACTCCAAGATACATGGTAGAATGTGTAGGTTCAAGTTAAAAAAAGAGTACAGGCAGAGACTGAATATATACATATACTGCCTAGAGTTGGTTTAGGGCAGGTGAGTCAGAGTCAAATATAACATAAGGGGAGGCACAATCATGAATGTTAGGTAAGAAACGCTGACCTGCATGAAACTGGTTTCATGCATAGTCAGAAAAGCTACCACCCGAGAATGGATATTTCTACCACTTGAAGCGGTTAGAATCCTTGGATACTATAGGGCCAGATAACCCTTAGTATGACCTACCTTCCCCTATTTTTATTGGAATATTTTACCAGAAGAATATGGAGATATAAATAGTTTTATTCAACCACAACTCTATTACTACCACTATTAGTACATAACTACATAAAACTGTATACTACATGTACAGCTAAGTGCC
>JBBPQN010000709.1:0-12999 GCA_038092575.1 Boletus subluridellus
TATATGCATTGGGATTTGAATTCACTAATAATGAGTCTGATTGGTAGACACCTGTCACTGGTCCATCCAAGACAAAAGGAAGAAGGGCATCAATGACGAAGGTAAGCCAATCACAAGACATATTGATTATAATGACAAATGGCTATCTAGATACTGTCAGCACCTGTGAAGATAGATGGGGAAGGCGAGATCAGCGATTTCGGCCAGCAAGTTGAGGAGCTAGAAGCCTTCATCACAAGGCTTGATCTTGGGAACAAAGAAATGGAAGAGGCACTAAAGAAGCAAGTTGCTTCATTGTCCACACTGGAGGTCAAGTATGATGGGAGAATTGCACTACTAAGCCAGCACAAATCCCAAGATATTCAGGCTCAGGTCGATCACCTGCAGACAGTGGCACTCTAGGACCTCGACGCTGATCAATGCTTACGTGAGGAGGTCACCACCCTTCAACAAATGTCAGCTCCACTGGAGGACAACATGGCAACGTTGATGAGGAGAGTTGGGGAAGTCCTGAATCAGTGGGGGACCAGTTGGAATAACCACAAATCCCAAGTGTTACCTTTGCCAGACTGGTGTCCTTCGAGCTCTAAGAATTAGTTTTCTAGGTTTGTGCCATACTCGGTCTCCTGGCTTTTACAAAACATCTTTTCCAGCAGAGTCTGATGCCACAGTTCGCCAATGGCGGATTCTGGCTGACTCTGTGGGTGTCAATCATGGAAGTCCCAGTCTCTTTTACCCCTCAACCCTCAACCGAGTCAGTATGGGTCTGATCAGGAGAACAGTATGATATTCATTGCAGAGGTTCTACACCAATGTAGATATAACTGATAGGTATGCTAAGATATATGGACGGACCATCATTGAGACCTTTAAAAAATTTTGATGTGCTGAAAAGGTCAATAACCCAGCACCTGATATTATAAGTCGCGTTCAGTGACCTGAATGCAGTTGGGAATGTCTGCATAATATGTTCGTTTCCGTGTTGCTTTGTCGGGACCCTTCGCACGCTTATCGACATCAAGCAAGGTGTTCTTCCATTTGTGTGTGCCATAGTTGACTTCAGTTGTCATTGAAAATGATAATTGTTTTGGTAATTCAACCATACCTTCACAGTAAAAATGTGCTGCATTCGCAACACAGGGACCTTGGCAGATCCATTGTCGATTGCAACAATTTGCGAAGTTCATATGGTGTGGTGTCAGCTGGCACCCACTGGGGAAAGTCTGGCGGCATCGGACTCCACCAGAAAATCTATTTTCCAGATGTTCTCCACCTTTACACAATCTGACTATGCTGGATCATTTTGGAATGAGATTAATGTATAAGGATAAAAACTAAAACAAGTATTTCGTCTAATTATGACATTTTCGCCGCTGCTTGACTTCTACCAACTTTTTTTTTCTGCTTCGCTGGTGGTTCATCATCATCCCTGTTGTTAGTTTTAGGAGGGACAGAACACTTGACACCCGTCAGCAGGCCAATTTTCACTGCTGGGCCAATTTTCATGACTGGGGTAGCTCGACTGGATAGCATTGGCAATATCAGCACCAAGCAAGGATGGATAGTATGTCCTTGCCAGTTATATTGATTGCTTCAAGGTAAGCCAGAATGTACTATAGGGGTATGCACATGCCACCCTTCACAACTTCAGACATCCTGTTCCTGACCCTGCACCACTCAAGATTGAGATCAGAATTCCAAGCAGACAAGCCTGTGCCCTAGCGTCAACCTCTCAATCATGAAAAAAGACACTTTGCGAAATCTTGAATACCAGTTAGAATCAACAAACAGATGGAACACCAAGATTCAAGAACAACTTGAGTGCAATACAGAGGAGATCATGCAGCAAAGGGGGATTCTCAATCATTTGTTGGTTAAGATTGAGAAAGACACTGTAGATGAATGGAGGATGCAACAGTGGCTCAAGGTACTCCAGCAAACATTCAAGCTAATATTAGACATATATAGTGTACTTCAATTTGTTGTTTATTTTATATTACAATGTATAAACCGACATGATCATTGTAATCCTGTACTTGATTTTTATACACGTTGCTGCCAGCAATAAGCATGTTACATCTTTTCAGAGTGAGGTTCACCGGGATGGCCCTCTTACTGTATTTGGAATGTGGTACAATGAAGTGGCGAATGCCAAAAATGATACTCCAAAACCATTGTGCTTGTACATATCAGCCGAATTTCAAAGTCCTCAACCCAACGCTTCTCTTCTCTTTTATATCATCATGTCTTCCAATTTGTCATCCCAGCAAGAGCTCTACAAGTATGCTGCAAGAATTCTTGCAGCAATCAATGGCATGGGAGCTGTTGACTATTCCTGTGTCCAGGAATGGATCCATTTGGTCACCAAAGAAGTGGTAAGCACTAAGTACCAATGAACTGAATGCATTTTCTCATTACTGACTCATCGCCGAATAGGAAAGGGCGAAAAATTGTTTCAAGAATAACTCTGGCGATATATGGATTCCATGTGTTGTCATGGAGCTTGCGGCTGTTATGATATACTATATTTTCAAACTTTTTAAACTTAGTGCACTCGCACACTTACTTTACATCCTTCAGACTTCGAAATCACGTGATGTGCACGTGACCTATGGTCTAGACAAACACGTTGCACACATGCCTTATTAATCTCCATTCTTTCTTTCTCATCATCATCTTCCTTCTCTCACGACATCTTCTCTCATTTATCTATAATCAGTAATTACTCCAATGGACCCTATGGTCCCTGTGCACTCCTGTAACATATATAAAGTAGCTGTACTCGACTGGACTCCCCAGTCTAATCCATTTGTACCTTGTGACCTACGTCCTTGCAAGTGTATTAAAGAAGACCGCCTCGTCTCTACTCCTCTTCTCCTCTTTTCTCTTATCATTTGGTTTGGTGTAGCCTCAGCAGAGTCTTGCCAGTGTTCACTCGAGTATGCTCACAACACTTGGATTAGACTTCTATACACTGCCCGGACTCTAGGGCCAAGGAGAACCCACTGGTGTTTTCCAGACTTCCTTTTCTTTTACGTTTGCTGCTTTAGAACATGGGGCAGTACCCCAAGCTTTTGTCATGTTACCTAGAACCTTCTCAGTCCCTCCATTGAGGTGATAGCCACACAAGGGTTGCACCTTGTTTGCAAAGAGCGATACGGGAACCACTGTCGTCGTGCAGCCCGTAGCCAAGCTTATATCGCTGTGTTAGTCCCTCAAGTGATTGGGGAGGTAGAGTGTCAGTTTCTAGTTTCTTTACATTAGTATATGTGTTGTTTTGTTCCTGGGCTTTGTGGACACCAGAGAACCTGTTACGAGACCAGATGGAGAAGAAGATATTACCTCCGGTCAAAAGTTTACTTTTTTAGATCTTCTACTTGCCACATCCCTCAAGCTTGGTTGTAAGATACCTCACAGTAAGGATTAAGCTGGCTTGTGTTCACACAAACCAAATAGTGCAACAACCCTGACCAGTTCAAACCCCTACTGCTCCAGTAGCTCCCCCTCCTCTTCCTTCCCCTCCAAAGAAGCATATTCCTTACACCGAAAGATACTCTGACGCCCAACTCGCACTTTTCCGTTACGTTCAGCTTCAACGTAACAGGCGTCATAACAACTACTTTTCTGACTCATTTTTCCTCCAACACCGTCATCCCCCCTCTTCTCACTAAAAGATGTCATCCATCGATATTGATGACCTTGTCAACCGCCTCGATGCGCTTGCCTTGAGCAAGGAGCACTTGAACATCTCTAAGAAAATCGTTGATCCCGGAAACTGGGATGGCAACCGCTCAAAGTTTCATGCCTGGTGGATTAAGCTTCAACTCTGGGTCGATGCACAGGATTGGAAGGACAACCGTGTCCACACGGTTGCAGTCCTGTCTTGATTCAAGAAGAAGGCTGAGGGCTTTGCCCAAATCACACTAGAACGATACTTAGAAGAAGAAGAGACCGAGATCCCAATAGCGGCAGGATCCACGGTAACCGCACCGAAAGGACTTGTAGCTTGGCCCAAGTGGCCCGATCTTCAGATCGAAATCAAGGAGTGCTTCCAGATCGAGGTACTGGCTCATGAAAGCCTAAAAAAGCTGCAAGCCTTAAGGCAAGGGTCTAGGCCCATAGATTTGTTCATCCAGGAATTCGTTGTCCTGGTAAAGGAAGCAGATATCAGAGTGGACTTCGCTCTTGAACTGCTCAAGAAAGCTGTAGACTACCACATCTATTACCAAGCAAAGATGACAGGTAAAGAGTCCAACAACTATCTGGAGCTCTGTGGAAACTACCGAGCAATCGGTAGGAACTTTGAACAGATCGCAATTGAATGCGGTCCACCCTCTCACCCCGCCCCTTCTTCATATCGCCCCCAGTTTGCTCCTTGTCCTCCGCGGCCTTACGGCCAACAATATTATCTGCCCCCGCCATGACCTCCTCCAGGTAACCATTCCTGATTTACTCCCACCGGTATGCAGCCGGGTAGAGGAGCCCCGATGGAGATAGATGCCCAGCAGGCTCTCCCATCTTGGCCCAATACCCGTACCTGTTACGGATGCAACAAGGTTGGCCATATATGGCCTGATTGCTCGCAAAACCCCAATAAGCGAGCCCTGCGTCCCCCACAGGTATGGCAACAGTATCTTTGGGATTATGAAACAGGTGCTTTTGTGCCTGCTGCACCTTACCAGCCACCTGTGCAGCATGCCCAGCACCAATATGGTTGTCCCCTCCCCCCTTCTCCAACCACCGCTCCTGTTCCATCTGCTTCCCTGGTTGTCGCTCAGCAAGCGGCAACACCATCCTTTTATTTGGCAGAAGCCGGAGCTTACTACAGAGATAAATTCAAAGTAGAAGCAAGGCAAAAGGCAGCCAGTTCTTTAAATTAAATGAGTCTGTGAATGGTGAGGGTGTTCATGGACTGGACAATTATGTTTCTCCTTCTGTTTCTCTTTCCTCTTGTAATATCTCTACCGATCTTGTGGACTGCGATGAGTCCAATTTTCCTGTATTTACTCTGGACAATCTTCTTGGCAATATTATTCCCCATTCCGAAAGAGCAACTCAACAAAGCGTGAGCATGGCGCCAGAATTAAAACAAAGCATGCTTAATTCTCTTGTTCGCAAAGTAAGAAATTCTCCTAATTATAAATCCCTCAATTCTCCTTCATCTATTTCTATTCGTGCAAGCACGTTGTCATTCAGTGGCGAAATGTCACTTGAGACACATGTACTGAATTATGAAGATGAAAGTTGGCAATCTCAATCGTTTAAGTCCCTTCTAGATTCAGGTGCATCTCACATTTTTATTGACAAGGACTACATTCTCTCTCACGGAATTCCTACTTATAAAATTGCTAACCCTATTTCAGTGAAAAATGCTGATGGCTCTAACGGAGCAATAGGCCAAGTAACCCACACTGTCACTTTAAAGTAATTATTGGGATTGCCAGCCATTACAAGGTCCTGGAAGCCTATGTTTCTAAACTAGGAACCCACCACCTCATTGTCAGCTATGATTGGCTGGCTCAGCATAATCCCACTATAGATTGGGTTTCTAAAACTATTTCTTTTCCTCGTTGCACACCCTATTGTCATATTATGGGTGATGGACCTTTTGACAAACCTATCAAGCTTATTTATAACCGTAGTATAGAAGAAGGACTCAAGGAGAAAGTGCCTGAAACCTACCACGACTTCCTTGATGTATTTTCCAAGAACGAATCCAAAAGAATGCCGGAATGAAAACCCTGGGATCATGCGATAGATCTGAAACCAGACTTCGCCCCCAAAAAGGGTAGAGTAATTCCCTTATCGGATGTGGAAATGGAGGAAGTATGCACATTCATCGGAAAAGAACTCAAGAAGGGTTACATTTGCCCATCGAAGTCCCCTCAAATGGCACCAGTATTCTTTATACCTAAAAAAGATGGAAAAAAGAGACTTGTTATGGACTATCGTTATTTAAATGAAGGAACTATCAAAAACGCCTATCCTCTACGCCTTATTTCCACATTGATCGACCGCCTTAAGGGCGCAGACATGTTCACAGCTCTTGATCTCCAATGGGGCTATAACAATGTGCAAATTAAAGAAGGTGACAAGTGGAAGGGAGCCTTCGTTACTCCCATAGGTGCATACGAACCTACCGTTATGTATTTCAGGATGACTAACTCACCTCCGACTTTCCAGCAAATGATGAACGATATATTTAACGACATGTATGCTGTACTTGTTATCTACATTGACAATTGTATGATATTTACTAAAGGCAAGACGAAGGAAGAGCACGAAGAAATAGTAAAGGAGGTGCTTTCCCATCTTCGCCAAAACGACCTTTACATAAAACCAGAAAAATGTAGCTTCTCAAAGGACAAAGTAGATTTTCTCGGCATGGTAGTATCTAAAGAGGGAGTAGAAATGCAGGAAAAGAAGGTGTCAGGGATATTGGATTGGTCAGTTCCCACACACCTCAAACAACTGCAAGGCTTCCTTGGACTTTGTAATTATTACCAAAGATTTATAGAAGGCTTCGCAGACATCACACACCCATTGAACGATCTTATGAAAAAGGATGTTCTATTCAAATGGGAACCAAAGCACCAAATCGCTTTTGATTCCTTGAAAGCTAAATTTAAGGAATCACCCCTGTTGGCTTATCCAGATCGAGACAAAGAAATGCGTCTTGAAACAGATGCCTTGGACATTGCTACAGGGGCAGTGCTTTCGGTTAAGTGCGATGACGGTCTCTGGAGACCCTGTGCCTTCATTTCCCACTCCTTTGACAGCGCTGAGCACAACTATCCTATCTATGACTGTTACGATCCTGTCTAGGCAGATGCCGAAGGACTAGGGATCAGTGACACTGCCTCTAGCAACAAAGGGAAAAGGGAAGAAGGAAGGGGGAGGTAAGCAAGGATGAAGAAAGGGAGATGAGGAAGCTCTCAGCAGTGATGATCCTTCACTAAGGATATGATGGGCTAGACTCCAAGTAGGATCGTATCTGGTATGGCGACCAGACGGTTGACCTTACTTCCTGAATACACAGTTACCGACGAGGTACACTGGGCAAGGTTGGAATACTGTCTAGGAGCAGGCTCACTGTCTGACTAAGGTCAAAGACGAAGAGATAAGAACTGGGGTTCTTGGTCTCTCATCGCTTGTATTTATACTAGCTAAGTATGCGCACGGACCAGTAGGGTCTAGGGTAAGCATGCGAGAGCGAGTACTAAATATGGTGGAAGATAAATAAAGAAGGAAGGGAAGCGACGGAGATGAAAAGGAGTGTGGGTGTGGGAATACACGTGTGGGCAGCATGGGGAATGGAAGGTAGGTAATGGAAGATCAATTGGGGGGAATGGAAGATGAGATCGGGGATTGGATCGGGAGATCCAGATCTAGATCTAATCGGGGATTACATAAGTAGATCGCATTAGGATCGAGTGAAAGGGGAAAAGGAGTGGCGAGATCATAACAATGACAAAGAACTCTTGGCAGTCATCCAAGCATTAGAGGAATGGCGACACTACCTTATCGGTAGGGAAGGTTTCGAGATCTGGACAGATCACAAGAATCTCGAATATTGGAAGAAACCCCAAACCTTATCTGGTTGTCAGGCTCAATGGCACACGCTCCTTCAAGAGTTTAATTATGTTTTTGTTTACAAACCTGGTACATCGAATGGTCGCACAGATGCTTTATCCTGCCGACCAGACCATGGTGATGCTGTCACAGATCACAACCAGAACATTACCGTTTTACCTCCTTCTCTTTTTATTAACAATATCAAACTTTCTTCCTCTTTCTATGAAAAAATCATAAAAGAATCAGAAAAAATACGAGATGAATCCTTTAATGAATACACTTATGATTATGATAACTATATTTTCAAAAACAACAAAAACAAAGTCTTTGTTCCTGAACCATTACATACAGAAGTACTTACTATTTGTCATGATTCTCCTATTGGCAGACATTCCGGACAAGCTCGTACTTCTCATCTTCTCACTCATCATTTCTCGTGGCCTGGTGTCACAAAAGACATTAAAAATTATGTAGATAGCTGCCAAGTGTGCGCCCAAACAAAGGAAAAGTCAAAGGCACCAGCAGGGAAACTCCTTCCTTTACCTGCTTCTAAATGACCATGGGAAGATTTATCAGTTGATTTCATTACAGGTTTATCTGCTTCCCACGGTTACACTGCCATTTGCATCGTCATTGATCGATTTTCTAAAGAAGTTGTTTTCATTCCCACTTATGATACAGTTTCATCAAAGAACTTAGCCGTTATTTTCAGAGGCAATATTTGGTGTATCCATGGACTTCCTTCTATGATCGTTTCCGATCAAGGTCCCCAGTTTGTTTCAGACTTTACTTCCGAATTATGTAAACTTCTCTCTATCTCCCAAAAAATCTCCACCACCTACCACCCCCAAACAGATGGACAAACAGAGTGTATCAATAGAGAACTCAAACAGTATCTCCGCTCTTACGTAGCTGAGCGACAGACCGAATGGGCCAATTGGCTCAAAGTCGCTCAATTCCATCACAATAATTCACTTACCACAGCCACCAGCACCATTCCTTTCAATATCACACGTAACTATGCCCCTCACATGGGCTTTGAAGGAAAAGCTAAAGGCATGGGAAAAGAATTTGGCATGGAGATGGGAAAATCCCATAAAAAAGTAGAAGATGCATTGGAGAAAGCACGAGAAAGAATGAAGAAGCAGTCGGAATCCAAAAGATCCAACGCTCCTAACTATGAGAAAGGACAACAAGTTTGGCTTTCAGCTGAACATTTGAAGCTCCCCTATATGGCAAAGAAGTTGACACAAAAATGGATTGGCCCTTACGAAATCCTCAAAGTCCTTCCTAATGCCATTAAACTTAAATTGCCAAACTCTATCCGCATTCACCCCACCGTCAATATTTCACATGTTAAACCATATCGGGCAACCCTTCTGGGTCAACCAGTCTCACGCCCTAACACAATTGAAGTAGACGAAGAAGGAGTAGAGCAATTTGAGATTGACTATATCGCAGCATCTCATCTCAAAGGCCGCCAGCTTCAATATCTCATACATTGGAAAGGATCAGACAAATCCGATAGGACATGGGAATCAGGTGACATTATTAACACCGCCCCTCAGGCAGTTGCTGATTTCCGTAAAAAGAATCCCTCGGCTCCTCAGAAACTTCACAGCCTTACCCTAGGAGACTTTTCTTCACTCTTTCTCAATACGAAAACTTTACTGAAACTAATTATCACAGGACTTGCCTGGAATTTGAGTCTTAAAGAGGGAGTAGTGTTATGATATACTATATTTTCAAACTTCTTAAACTTAGTGCACTCGCGCACTTACTTTACATCCTTCAGACTTCAAAGTCATGTGATGTGCACGTGACCATGGGAAACTACACGTGACCTATGGTCTAGACAAACATGTTGCACACATGCCTTATTAATCTCCATTCTTTCTTTCTCATCATCATCTTCCTTCTCTCACGACATCTTCTCTCATTTATCTATAATCAGTAATTACTCCAATGGACCCTATGGTCTGTGCGCACTCCTGTAACATATATAAAGTAGCTGTACTCGACTGGATTCCCCAGTCTAATCCATTTGTACCTTGTGACCTACATCCTTGTAAGTGTATTAAGGAAGACCGCCTCATCTCTACTCCTCTTCTCCTCTTTTCTCTTATCGTTTGGTTTGGTTTAGCCTCAGCAGAGTCCTGCCAGTGTTTGCTTGAGTGTGCTTGCAACAGCGGCCAAGCTCAAACTCATTTCAAAGGAGAAGATTTCGGTAGGTCAACTCATTGGCAAGAACTGCATCGTCGATGAATTCATCACCATGTCACAGTGGAATAATCAAATCATTGACAACTCCAGCATTCCCGCCAACATCGACCTCGGTGAGTTGTCCACACGTTGGTGGACAAGATTTGCCATTGCTGCTCCCATCCCGTCTGCCACTGCCGCCGCCCCTATCCCATCCACCATCGCTGCCACTACCATCCCATCCACCATCGCTGCCACTACCATCCCATCCACTGTTGCTGTTGCTCCCACTCCCATCCCATCCACGATCGCCGCCACTCCCACTTCTAACTCTCTGCTGCCGAGCATCCGGGTGGCACCACTTGGCCACAGGCAACAGCCCAGTTGGGTCAAATGCCCATCACCTATTGACAGGCATGAGGCTCCCACTTCTAACTCTCTACTGCCAAGCATCTGGGTGGCACCACTTGGCCACAGGTGACAGCCCAGTCAGCTCAAATGCCCATCACCTATCAACGGGCATGAGGAAACCATATGTACATGCAATGTCACCGGAGAAGCGATCTGCCGAGCCAGGTAAGACAAGATCAAAATGATGAAAGGTTGGGGATGGAGAAGAGACCATGATGAAGTTGTTTTTCAATCCAGTGAGTCAACATTTTGTCTGTGAAATCCATCATGCTAACATAAAATAGAAATGTCCATTTTGTCAAGGGAGGAATATCTCCTGCACAGCAATCACAACCAAGAAGGGCAAATTCAAGCCCTGTGGTCTGTGCTCCTCCCGCAAGAGCAAATGCGATGTCATCCATGACCTCCCCGATATCATCGACCATGAAGGGAAAGTTGTCCATGCTGCAAAAAGCTGGGCACATCTCATTTCCCACCCCAATGACCCCAACAAGAAAGTTCAATCGGTGATCCCACAGTCCAAGGTGAACACTGGGGATGAGGGAAAACACAAGGCCCAAGAGGTCGAGATGGACGTTGATGCTGACAGTGAAGACGTTGAAGAGGGCACCAGTGATGAAGATCATGGGTGGGTTTCTGAAGTGGAAGCAGAGTTGGTAAGTAACACACATGAGTGTCAATCGGAGGTTACTGACTCTATTGTTAGGGAGCTATTGACATTGCCAGCCCATCCAACCCCAAGACGGGTGCAGCCACTGTGGTAAGTCAGTGCAACCTTTGTAGTGTACTCAATTTGACCAGTTCTTTAGCCAACAGTCATGGTCGCCGACTCCATGGACACCAATCCACCTGCTGGGACCAGCGGTGATTTTGACAAGCAAGCCGATGTGCTTGAAGGCAAGCTGGCCCAGATCAACATGCACAGCTCTATGCGTTTGGTGCTTTCGTGAGTTCTAGTGTGGTCGGCAATCGTGTTGATGGATGTAGAGTGGCTCTCGCACGAAGAATGATTTTACAAATGGTTGGAGTATCACACAAATGGATGTAAGTCTCTGATATGGTACATGATGAGCTAAGGATGATGAGGACGTGGGTGGGTGAAAAGCCGGAGGCTTTTTCTGGCCCAAAACTGGACCCATGACTGTCGGGCGGAGCGAGCTGTGAGGGTGGGCTGGGAAGCGAAACAGCTAAGCTCGAATGACAGGAATGAGTGGTGCAGCGTCAGACAAACATGTGGGAAGTTGTGTTTGGACGTAGCTTGTGAGAGGGAGCGGAGGGTGGGCGCAAAAGTAACAAATGTAACTAGGACTACGTTCTAGCAGAATGCTACGACTGCTGGGGAAGTGAAGTGGACAGAAAGAAGAAGGATGAGCCACTTCGCTTCTCACGCAGAGACTAAATCCTATGCCGACTTCGTGCCTCATCTTACGTAGGCCACCATCTATGCGTTCAGTGCTTTCGTGAGTTCTAGTGTGGTCGGTGATCGCGTTGATGGATGTAGAGTGGCTCTAGCACGAAGAATGATTTTACAAATGGTTGGAGTATCACGCAAATGGATGTAAGTCTCTGATATGGTACATGATGAGCTAAGAATGATGAGGACGTGGGTGGGTGAAAAGCCGGAGGCTTTTTCCGGCCCGAAACTGGACCCATGACTGTCGGGCGGAGCGAGCTGTGGACCCTGAAGGGTAGGAGGAAGCGACGCATCATGTGAGTGAGGCCCCGATAGTAGGAGCAGTCCGGATGACTTACTTCGGTGAAAAGTTATCTGACTGGTGGTAGGATGTATTGATGTAGGTTGTCGAGGAGATTAGGTTGTTGTTGTAGGAAGGGTGTGAGGACTAGGGCATGGTGTCTGAGGTACAGTGTGAAGGATTCGCTCGACCATCTACCAATGGTTTTGACCACGTCGAAAGGAACTCCTTTGAGTAAATAATGGAGAGTTCTGCCGATTCTCAGGCTATGCCCTTTGAGGTCAGGCATTTCGGGATGAGATTTCTTGATGGCTTCGATTCGTTTTGTGACCTCTTTCTTCGAGAGTGGCCGGATACCGCCAGTAGGGTGTTTCCATGCAAAGAGGTGATTTGCTTCACTTGTAGGGTTGAGGCGGAAGTGGTTTTTGATGGCTGTCTTGGGGTCTATGAGAGAATCAGGGTCGTGTGGAGCACAGTGTGTTTCTTCACCTTCGGCTGATGTTTTTGTGCATGGGAGTGAAAAACTGATGACGGGGAGACCTTCATGGTTGTGTGTGAAGATAATTCCAGAACGGGTTACAGTGACTTCAAAAACCGTTCCAATGTTTTGTAGTTTTCGAGTGTGTGTGGAATAGCAGTTATAGGTGTGGGATCCCTGCTTAGTGTTGGTGGGAACATGTGACGTACAAACCCCTGGCTACCTGCCGACCTAATACCCATGTGATTCGGCTCAGGGGTCACTGAGATACATCCATTTTAAAACAGGGACACCATTGGAACAGTTTTAGAGCTTTTGAAATAAATAGGGTATTTGATATATATCAGTACTTAGTGTATCCTCCTTTGGCTTTGAGCACTGCCTGAATCCTTCTAGGCATGCTCTCAATCAACTTCTGACACTCCTCAACTGATATCTTCTCCCAATCCTCCTGAATCCTATCCCACAACTCATGAATCCCACTAGAGGGCTTTTCATGAGCTGCAAGCCTCCTTTTCAGATAACCCCATAGATGCTCAATAGGGTTTAGGTCAGGAGACTGTGCAGGCCACACCATAGTTCTAAAATCCTGCTCCTCTAGCCATCCCTTCACCTTTCTACAGGTGTGCTTGGGGTCAT
>JBBPQN010000710.1:0-12989 GCA_038092575.1 Boletus subluridellus
GTCGGAGTGGGAATCTGAACCCACCCCGACCGGCAACCCCTTGGGAGCTTCTCGGCTCGCCACACCCCCTTGTTATGACGAATCTGCCGGATTTTCGGCATGTGTCTCGTGAGTCGTAAACGCCTCGTACAAATGGCCGTGTACTTAAGAGTTGATCAAAGGATGTGTGAAGAAAACAAATCTAGAAAGCTACAGTCACTTACTAATTACCGATGGTATTGACAACAGCAAGCTCGTAAAGAGGGACACAAGAGAATTCAAGAAGTTGATGCGATGAAAGGGAGTCCCAAGAGCTACGAAAACACTGGGAATTTGCATTCCAACATGCGGTGGACGCATGGGTCCCGAACGTCCATCAAAGGATGGACTAGAAAGCTAAAATGAAAGGAGGACGAGTGAACAGTGGAAAATGCGTGATTGAAGGCAGCTGTCATAGCACGTCCAGCATCCGTGCGCTGCGTATCAACTCTTTCAATGGCGTGTCCTCCTGCACCTGGACAGTGATCATACTCTCCGCAGCCACCCTCCTGTACTCAGCCCCGTTTTGGCGCGTCGGTGTGAACAACAGCGCCCCGAATGGCTGTCTCAGTCGGGCCATCAGTTGAAGTGCCTGCATCTGCCTCTCCGCCAACAATACAGGTGATCGGGACAAGAGAGACGCAGTGTCTCCAGGTGTGGCGAGCTTTACACCAAATGGCCGACCAAGGCGAGCAACGAAGCGCGATGCTCGTGTTTGCTTGGCCGCTGATGTGATATTGGCAGGGCCGGAGAGTGATAGTGGACCACCTAGTGAGGAAGACTGGACATTTGCATTCTCCTCAGAGATTGTCTCTGTGATACTTCCAATGGGGTGTCGGTCGAGCAGGAAGTCAGTCCAGGGGTGAACAAGAATCAGAGAGTCTAATCGAGACAGATCTTCTGTTGTCCGAATCTCTACAATCCCGAGGTAGTCCGCCTGTCCGTGAAACACACGTCCCGATGCCGATACATGCCCGAGGTGGAAAGCGAGGCATGGAAGCTTCATCCGTTGACCTGTAAACAATGGTACAGGGAGCTCATTGAGGCGGTCATACAGTTGCATGACCAAGGTGAGATTGAGTGAAGCACGCAGTCCAGCAGTGGCCACGTCCATTTGGGCACCTTCAATAGCTAGCGGAATGTGTGTTGTCGGCAGCTGGCTGAATACAGTAATATGAGCAGGGAAGCAACTGTTGAAACCGCCAGATCTCCCTGTCCATGCAAGGATGCTCGTGTCTCCCGAGCTTGTGAGTAGCTGTGCCAAGAGTCGCCCGAGTGCCCGATCCCCCTCACCATATACGATCGGCATGGAGACGGAAAATATGCCAAGTAATGAGTATGCTGCATCCTCGACGAGGGTTGTCTGTCGTCGCGAAGCTAGACATAACTTTTCTCGTATGTTGTCTAAGCCCGGTCGGAGTGCCATCAAGGCTCGTGCCGAGACACCAGTTGCTTCCTCCATCTCCGAGATGATCTCCGGCGACTCCTTGTGGTTAGGAATATCGAGGTTCAAATACAGAGTCCAGTCGTCATTGTAGAATCGGATCACCTTCGAGGCAAGATACACCTCGAATGTCCAGGCACGAGTGTTCCAAATGCTCCTGACGAGATCACCGCGCTGCGACGGAGATTGAACTCCACGGAGGTGGATGATTGTCACGGCAGAACCCTGATACCACTTAAACATGGCCACCAAGGCTTCTTGGAGCACGAAGTGATCTGCTTTGTTGATACAGCATGTATCACTCCATGCCCAATGCAATCCGGCATCCCGCACGATCTTGCAAAACATTTGCAACTTGTCGTGCGTGGGAGATTCCTCGAGATCGTACACCACAATGCGTATGACTCTTTCAAACAAGGGTTCATCGTCTTCCCACTTGTGTGAAAACATGGCGTAACGATAGTACTGCGTAACGTCGTGCTCAATGCGGGCGTGGTCGATTTGAGTCGTCATGGATGACACCAATTCATTGAAGACTGGAAGTGATTCGAATGCGGCAGCTTGTTCTGATTTGTTGAGAAGGCGGCCAGAGATGGTGTTGATGAGCACACGTGGCGATTCGCGGATGGCATCCTGAACAGCCCTGCGGATCCTCACTTTCGTCTCCCCTGGATTTACGTACTGGCTATGACGCTCTAGGATACACGATCAGTGAATAAGCATCGGGACATTGTCGTTACGCTCACCGCGAATGTCTAGATCAGGTGACTGCGACATCTTCGAGAGCATTGTCTCGAGTGCGTCTATTGCATTTTCATAGTTTCCCGCCTGGTGTAAAGCCGCATGCTTCCTCTCGTAGCCCAAAGGAGATGATGGATCGAGTATGATCACCTAATGATGATGCCATTGATAAAACTAACCTGCTCGAGACAGGCGGGACGCACCTTGTTCGCATCATTTAACGCGTCCTCCCACAAACCCTTGGCCAAGTACGCCTTGCTTCGCTTGATAAAGAGACCTGGTGGTACGGCCGGATCGAGGGACAGTACGGCTGAGTAGTGGGAGATGGCATCATCATGCCGTTCAGCATTCATTGCGGTATCCCCGATGCCTCCTAGCGTCCCTGAGCAACGACGTCTGAAGTCTAGCATACAATAGTCACAAACGACGACACCAACACGGTATCCAAAATCGCTCACCAAGAACCCATTCCATCCGTTCGCGATGCATACTTATCTGCTCTGCCAATTCGTCCACCATTTGGCAGAAACACTCGGTAGCGTCTATTATGCAGTTGATCGTCTCAAGGTGTTCACATATGGCCCGAAAAACCGTGAACCTCGGAACCATGAACTCCAAACCAAGAGTGTCAGGCCTGCGGGGGATACTAGAGGAAAAGAAGATACTCACACCGACAGTGGCAACCAAGGCATCCCTCCAGTCGCCACTGGCCGTTGATTTTGCCCACTCTCTCAAGAGCGGTGTGAGGGCTATATGAAGAATTACCGCTTCATCCTGTCGGCCTGCATCCGAGGCTACGTCACCGCTGCTTTTGGGATCGGAAAGGCATCGGCGAGTGAAATCTGCGGAGAATTGTCGAATCCATGACGATCAAACCAGAGGATAAACTCACCAGAAACCCACTTGATTATAGGTCCGTTTGTATAGACCTCTTCGTGAAAGGTATTTACCATTTCGAGGAGAGACTCGCCTCCCTCCTTCACGCGACCTGCTCCATATAGGGCTTCACAAAGACGTTGTCGAATCGTGATGTCGAGATCATCAAACTTCCAACCCGATATCTATCCAAGACCAACACCGTTGTCTACACGTTGCGGGACAGTCGGATCGAAGCTTACCAATGAGATCATCAGAAGTGGTCGACTTGCGTCGCGTCGCATTTGGGTCCGTGCACGCTCAAACAATTTTATCGCGCCCTTGTAGTCGCCACTTTCCGTACGCAAGTTTCCAGCAAGGAGGTACATGTATGCCTGTTGGAAGTATCAGTGGAGACGTTGCTGTGTGTTAGCATGTCATGCACATGCCTGTACAATAAAGCATGTCGGGTTAAAGGGAAGCGTAGCGATGAGGTCATCTAAACGGGATATTGCATCATCGTGCTCTCCAGCTATAAACACGATGATAGCCTAAGCGATATGAGCAGGTGATGGGCAACCAAGTTCGAGTGGATGGGATATACACCTTTATGAGAAGGAGAAAGGTAACGTGGGTTGAATGGAAGTGCTCAAACGCAATGTCGCATGCCCGATATGCGGCATGTCTTTCCCCGTTGCCGACAAGCGCCACACTCTTTGCAATGTAGCCAATGACGGAGGACTGGATTTTGATGGACTGTGTGTGAATTAGCGTCAGAATCAGCGTGTGGGAGAGCAGAGAAGAGAAAACCTTTTTGGCATCATCGATTGCTGCATCGCACTGCCCCAAACGAGCTCTGACGAAAGCTCGACTAGCGAATACATTATGACTTGGATTTGGAGCATCAGCGATTGCTTGCGTCAATAAAGCATCTGCGTTGGCGAGCTGATTGTGTTTCCACCAATCAAGTACAGCGTCGTCGATACGAAGTTCTGGTTCCTGGAATGTTGGGTGTAGACGAGACAACGGGATTAATTCCTGTAGGGAAGCCCAATCGAAACAAAGTAGATTGGCAGTAGAGGTATTTAGATACACCATAATCCAACAATATACGATACTTACAGTGATGCGAGATAAACTTTTAATGGTGATTTCCCCGTACTCTCCACCAATTGCGAGAAACCGGTCGTCTGGAGATAATGCGAGTGAATATATGTCTTGAGTGTATTGGATGAGACTAAGCTGAGTGTGTGTCGACACATCCCAGAACCAGACGGTACGGTTTGCGGAGCATGCGATGAAATTTCCATGTTGCGGCATGGCAATGCACGAGGTCCCCTTGGTACCGGAAACTGGCCATTGCGTAACTGCTAACCCTGTGGATGCTTCGATTTGCTTGATTTCACCGTCGGATACGACAAAGAGTTGATCACTTGACCAGAGGAGACAAGTGTTGTATGCCGGCGTTATTCTTACTTTGGTATCCACGAGCAAGCGGCCATCGTTGCTGTTGTAGATTCGAACGGAATTCCGAGTGGCTGTCGCGATTCGATCACCTTGCGGCGAGTATTTCGCTGCTATCACCGGACCCTCGTGGCGGAGTGGACCGATCATCGGTTCGCGAGTTGCGACATCCCAAACGGTGGCTGCGCGGTTATGCGATGCAACGACGAGTCGAGTCGAGTCGGGCGAGAAATCGACTCCGTTGACGTCTTTGTCTTCCTCGTGCGAGAAGACTTTCTTGTATGTCTTTGCGTCCCAGACGAACACCTCGCCCTTGGATGTCCCCGCTGCGATCCATCTGTCATTCTTCGAGACAGCGAGACACCAGACATGCGCCGTTTCCATTTTTGCCACTTGTTTGCCATCTTCTACTCGCCACACTTGAACCCCCTCCTTACCGCCGCTCACGACGTAGTCGCCATTCGTTGAGAATGTCACCGCCCTTAATCGATCACCGACGTCGATTTCGATGACCGGGAAACGTTCTTGTCCAACGGTCAGCACCATCACAGCTCCGCCTTGTCGGTACGCACCGGTCATTGTACTATGTAGACGTCGTCGTCAGCGACACACAATGCAGCAGAACAATGGAGAGAGGCAACGAACGAGCCGTGGTTCGTATGCCTACTTCACGTTGTATACACGTTGCCCTACACACGCTCTATTAGTAATCCTCTTGTTTTCGGCCTCATGCCCGGATTACCCCCTGCTGTGTTCAGAAAGTCTGAAGATTGGGCAATATGGGGGTGTGTCTGGGGGGAAGTCTGGCCAAAAGTTCGGGGGCGTGCATGTGACGCGCCACTAGAGTCTGGGGGCGTCTCCGTTGCGGCAACTCCGGCACAAAGTCGGGGTTTGAACACTGTTCAAGCACGCGATGGCTGGCATGTTGATCGATGGTGAATATAGGCGGCGGGAGGGCTGTGCGCATGTTGGAGACAAGACGGGATCAAGGCGGTACGGCGATGAGCGGGAATGAGGGCTCATCGTGGATGGCGGGCGGGCAGGGCAGGCTCACGAGATGGAGGACGAGCGAAAGTGGACGGGGATTGAAATTGAAGTCCCGACACTGTGCCGAGAGCCATCATGTGCTTGAACAATATTCAAACCCCGACATTTGTGCCGGAGTTGCCGCAACGGAGACGCCCCCAGACTCTAGTGGCGCGTCACACGCACGCCCCCGAACTTTTGGCCAGACTTTCCCCCAGACACGCCCTGGGCCAGACTGGCCATTTCCCGGATGCCCTCGCTGTGTTTCGCCAGACGAATCGTTCCTTCACTGAAGCATCGCGCCACGAATAACATGCCAGTGGATCTGAACAACTATCTGCGCGGCCGACAGGTATGACACGCCACACTTTGTCATAATACATGTATCTGCCCGAATCCAAGGAAGAGTACCTCTTATCCCCCACAAGTCATCATGGGCGGCCACCACGGGACCTCTGCGTTGAGGTAGGTGAGATAGTCCCTGCACCGCCTTCGATGACCGCGCCTGGTACGGGTTTGGCGTTAGGTTTGGCCTGGTGGCCTCGATCTCGTGTATACCCGCTGTCGCATATCGGCTACTACGGTAGCTCCTTCAACCGACAGCTGGCAGTCAAGGAGAAAGGGGGAAGTGGGGGGGAGAATCGTGTCTTGTCCGGTTCGAGGGTCCGATTTGTTCGCACACGCGTTTCTCGACATTCCAAATCATACATACGTATGTCCGCTCTATTTCTTATTACTAGCTTTGTCGTAGTATCCTAAACAACCCTCTTGGAACCGTGTATGACAGGACTATTCAAGAACGATCAGAGGAAACCAAAAATAAATCACGCACACCTCCCTGACGTTGAACGTAAATGGCTTGTACGGCCGCGGTCCCATCTCGCCAAGCCTCGGTGGTGGCTCAAAATGCAACGACATGCTCGCCGAGCTGCGCCGACCTTCCACACCCTGACCACGCCCTCGCGGTCGGTGAGTGTGGCCCTCGAGGACGTAGAGCTGCATGGCGGATTTCAGGTCATGCATGATGAAGGCACCTTCTGCGACGCCGACGACGAGACATTGGGTTGGGGTTTGAAAGTCGACGGTGGGGAAGCTTTTCGAAGGGGGACTCGACCACCGAGTTCTGTCCCACTTATCCGGCATGTTATGCGTCGTATCGCACCCCAGGTATTGCTTGCGCGTCTCCAAGGACCACTGTGCCTCTACGTGGCTCCATTATTGTCCTGGCCCAAACCACACGATGCGGTATTTACTATGCATCATAATCCATCGAAAACGTCGACTTCCTCAACGAGCCACCCGGGATAGGATGTCTTCCCCGTCGGAGAGTATGCAGTGTAAAGACGAGGTTGATGTAGACGCATCCACAGATCGCGGCCATGCGTTGAAGACCAAAGTAGTATCCCTAGCTGAGTTGGGCGAAGGTATAAAGATAGCCTGGATTGGTGAATAAGGAAAACCTGAACCGGGACCTGAAGGCCTAACCGTTCAGAACCTCGTGTGTATCCACAGATCTGTATCGTCCGCGTTCGTGGCATCGCCATCGTGATTGACTCATCCACGTTCCCTTAGAACCTGGACTCGAATCAGTATATGAGATTGGGATCCACCATGTTGTCAGGTACCTGACCAGGCGACTGCACATCCAAACTCGGGGTACCGGTCTAGGAGTATATCGTCAAAGAGCTCCACGGACGATGATGCACTGCAAGCGAGCGAGGAGAGCCAGGATGCCCGTTCCGTATGTGCAAACGACCGAACCTTGTCTGCGAAAACTGGTACAAAGTGGTTCGCGCGCGTGGGTCGGACGGGAAGGGATGGAAACATTTATGCCTGCTGTGCGTGGTGCATTGATGTCTGGTGAGGATTGTCACATATGATGGTGAGGTAGGAAGCGCGGGTACTTGTCCCAATGTGTCGCAACAACAAGAGAGCTGAGCTCTGAGCGCTGAGCTATAAGAGGGACGCTCTGCAAAGTTTCTAATGCACAGTAAGTAAAACAAAAGACTGTTTGGATGCTACATGTACATAGTGCCAGTGGAAGCAATAGCTCTAGGGTAAGCGTCAATAAATGAGTAAATATGTAAGTCATGGTCGGAATTTCGTGTCTCATATCCATCATGCCAGTCATGTTGTCCATACCCACTCCCCCGTCCTCACCTCGACAACGCCAAATTCGAGTAACGGTAGCCCATCTTCTTCCACGACGGAGTCAGGTATGCGTGGACCCAATCTGTGTGGAGACGACGGCAAGAGTGGATCCGCACCGGGGGCATCGCCACTCTGTTGACGTGCCTGAGACTCAAGTGGATCTACGCCCTTACCCTTGGCATTAGGTACCTGGACGATGTATTGGCGTAGACGGTAAGCGTAGCGGCGTCCTTTTCGGTGCTCGGATCGGGGGATCCTGGTGCAGCCGGGGATGATCGGACGCTGACAGCAGTAGGGGATGGGATGGGAGTGTGTAGCTGATGGTGGGAGGGCGAAGAACTGGAATCTGCGGAAGATTTGGTGCGGAGCATGGTGAGAAGGCTGGTGCCCACTGAGTGGAGAGAGAAAAGGGGCTCGAGAGGCGGATTTGAGAGAAGAACGAGGGTCGGAGTTAGGCGTGGAGTGAGGACGGAGAGCCGGGTGGTGCGGTGAATGATTGAGGTGACGATACCAATGTCGAAGACGATGGCGATGAGGTTCAGTGCACAGCAATAGGCTGTGCGGGAGCTTCGATGACGTTGGCCGAGCCCATCATTGAGTCGTGATTAGCGTAGGAAAGCTTGTGCGAGGCAAGGATAGAAGGCTATTTTCGAGGTAGACTCACCACGTAGAGGGATTCTGAAAAGTTATACGGCACAGAACATTCCTCCAAGAGCACCCAAGGATTTGTCTGTGCATCGAGTGATTATGCTGCAACGTGGTTCATCAATGACACTCTGCTCTGTCGCATTTATCTGGGAGCCCTGTTGCGCTGTCAGGAGCTGACAAGTCGCAATGGCTCAGGCGTTGCGGACAACGTGAGACAAGAGCCAAGCGGCTTTCAGAGCGAGTCAGAGTCAGATAATCATGTTCTCTGCGAATGTTCGTGACATGCACTGGCCAAGTGCTATTGGAGTCTCGCTCATGCCGGCAGGCAGTTGCGGATGTAACCAATTCTGGCAGGTGTTTGTTTGATTCCAATGCCGTTGCCAAACAACCGCTTGCCTAATATATTCACTCAACCAACGGCGACTAAGCCCGACTTGGTGAGCGACTGGCGAGAATTGATCAAAAAACGTGTTCAAAAAATAAATTTAGAAATACACAGTAACTTATAATTGGCAATATGGACAACAGCGAGCGTGTAAAAAGCGGTACAAGAGGATTCGGGAAGTGGATCAGACGAGATTGAGTCACAAGAACTACGAAAACACTGCATGTTCGCGTTCCAACACACGGTGGACGCGCAGTCCAGAAGGTGCATCAAAGCAGTGACCAGAAAGTTTGAAAACGGTACAGGGGAAGCACGTACGGTCCGAGTGGGTCTGGCGTAATTGATCAAAGTCGTTAAAGCAGGTCCAGCATCCGTGCGCTGCGTATCAACTCTTTCAACGGCGTGTACTCCTGCACCTGGACAGTGATCATACTCTCCGCAGCCACCCTCCTGTACTCTGCCGCATTTTGGCGCGTCGGCGTGAACAACAGCGCCCCGAATGGTTGTCTCAGTCGAGCCATCAGCCGAAGTCCTTGCATCTGCCTCTCCGCCGACGATACAGGTGATGGGGATAAGAGAGACGCTGCGTCTCGAGGTGTGGCGAGCCGCGCACCAAACCGACCAAGGCGAGCAACAAAGCGTGATGCTCTTGTTTGCTTGGCCGCCGATGTGATATTAGCAGGGCCAGAAGGCGACGGCGAGTCATCTAGTGAGGAAGACTGGTCGTTTGTATTCTCCTCAGGAATTGTTTCTGTGATATTTCCAATGGGGTGTCGGTCGAGCAGGAAATCAATCCAGGGATGAACAAGAATCAGAGAATCCAATCTAGAGAGATCTTCTGTAGTCCGAATCTCTACAATCCCGAGGCAGTCTGCCTTTGCGCGAAAAACTGGTCCCGTTGCTGATACACGCCCAAGGTGGAAAGTGAGGCATGGAAGCTTCATCCGTTGACCTGCGAACAGTGGTACAGGGAGCTCATTGAGGCGATCATATAATTTCATGACCAGGGTGAGATTGAGTGAAATACGCAATCCAGCAGCGATCACGTTCATTTGGGCGCCTTCAATAGCCAGCGGAATGTGTGTTGTCTGTAGCTGGCTGAACACAGCGATATTAGCAGGGAGGCAGCTGTTGAAGCTGCCAGAACTCCCTGTCCACGCAAGGATGCTCGTGTCTCCCGAGCTCATCAGTAGCTGTGCCGAGAGTCGCCCGAGTGCCTGATCCCCCTCACCATATACAATCGGCATGAAGACGGAAAATATCCCCAGTAACGAGTATGCTGCGTCCTCGACGAGGGTTGTCTGTCGTCCCGAAGCTAGACATAGCTTTTCCCGTATGTCGTCTAAGCCAGGTCGGAGTGCCATCAAGGCTCGTGCCGAGACACCAGTTACTTCCTCCATCTCCCAGATGATCTCTGGCGACTCCTTGTGGTTGGGAATGTCGAGGTTCATGTACAGCGTCCAGTCGTCATTGTAGAATCGAACCACCTTCGACGCATGATACTCCTGGAATGTCCAGGCCCGGGTGTTCCAAATACTCTTGACGAGATCACCGCGCTGCGACGGAGAGCGAACGCCACGGAGGAGGATGATCGTCACGGCAGAACCCTGATACCACTTGAACATGGCCACCAAGGCTTCTTGCAGCACAAAGTGATCTGCTTTGTTGATACAGCATGTATCACTCCATGCCCAATGCAACCCAGCATCCCGCACGATCTTGCAAAACATTTGCAGCTTGTTGTGCGTGGGAGATTCCTCGAGATCGTACACCACAATGCGTATGACTTTTTCGAATAGGGGTTCGTTGTCTTCCCACTTGTGTGAAAACATGCCGTAACGGTAGTACTGCGCAACGTCGTGCTTGATGCGGGCGTGGTCGATTTGAGTCGTCATGGAGGACACCAATTCTTTGAAGACTGGAAGTGATTCGAATGCGGCAGCTTGTTCTGATTTGTTGAGAAGGCGACCAGAGATGGTGTCAATGAGTACACGTGGCGATTCGCGGATGGCATCCTGAACAGCCCTGCGGATTCTCACTTTCGTCTCTCCTGGATTTACGTACTGGCTATGACGCTCTAGGATACACGATCAGTGAATAAGCATCGGGACATTGTCGTTACGCTCACCGCGAATGTCTAGATCAGGTGACTGCGACATCTTCGAGAGCATTGTCTCGAATGCATCTATTGCATTTTCATATTTTCCCGCCTGGTGTAAAGCCGCATGCTTCCTCTCGTAGCCCCAAGGGGATGATGGATCGAGTATGATCACCTAGTGATGATGCCATTGACAAGAACGACTTGCACGAGACAAAGGAGACCCACCTTGTTCGCATCATTTAATGCGTCTTCCGATAAACCCTTGGCTAAGTACGCCTTGCTTCGCTTGACCAACAGATCTGGTTGTTCCGCCGGATCGAGGGACAGTACAGCTGAATACTGGTAGATGGGATCATCATACTGTTCGGCACTCATTGCGGTATCGCCGAGGTGTTCTGCTTTCCCTGAGCAACGATATTTGAAACATAACATATATGGCCACATAATCAGCGACATCTACACGGTAAGGAAAACCACTCACCAAGAACCCATAGGGCCTGTTCATCCTGCATATTTCCCTGCTCTGCAAATTCATCCACCATTTGTCGGAAACACTCATTAGCGTCCGTTGTACGGCTGATCGTCTCGAGCCGTTCATAGATTGCACGGTAGGTCATGGGTCTTGGAATCATGAACTCCAACCCCAGAGTGTCAGGTTTCCGACGGGCACCAGAGTTGACGGAGATACTTACATTGACAGCAGCAACCAAGGAATTCTTCCAGTCGCCACTCGCCAACGTCGCTTTTGCCCACTCTGTCAAGAGCGGTGGGGGGGTCGTTGAATTGAGGCTTGCATGAAGCACCGCCGCTCCATCCCGCCGGCCTGCATCCGAGGCTACGTCACCGTCACTTTCGGGATCGGAGAGGCATCGGAGAGTGAAATCTATGGAGAATCCTCGAATGCACGACAATCAAATCAGGGGGGGATAAACTCACCAGAAACCCACTTGATTATAGGTCCGTTTGTATAGACGTCTTCGTGAAAGGTATTTACCATTTCGAGGAGAGATTCGCCTCCCTCCTTCACGCGACCTGCTGCATATAAGGCTTCACAAAGGCGTTGTCGAATCGTGATGTCGAGATCATCAAACTTCCAACCGGATATCTGTCAAAGACGATGACCGTTGTCTACACGCCGCGAGATAGTCGGATCGGAGCTTACCAATGAGATCGCCAGAAGTGGTTGACTTGCGTGGTATCGCATTCGGGTGCGTGCACGCTCAAGCAATTTTATTGCACCCTTGTAGTCGCTGCTTTGCGTACGCGAGTTTCCAAGGAGAAGGTACATGTATGCCTGTTGGAAGTATCAGTGGTGACGTTGCTGTGTTAGCACCTCATGCACGCACCTGGACCACATAGCATATTGAGTCGAAGGGAAGTGTAGCAATAAGATCGTCCAAGCGGGATATCGCATCGTCATACTCGCCGGCCATAAACACGATGATAGCCTGAGCAATATGAGCAGGTGAGGGGAAATAAAGATCGAGTACAGGGGATACACACCTTGATGAGAAGGAGAAATGTAACGTGAGTTGAATGGAAATGCTCGAACGCGATGTCGCATGCCCGATATGCGGCATGTCTTTCCCCCTTTCCGACGAGCGCTACACTCTTTGCAATGTAGCCAATAACGGAGGGTTGGATATCGATGGACTTGGTGTGAATCAGTGCCAGCATGTGGGAGAGTAAGGAAGAAAAAACCTTTTTAGTATCATTGATCGCCGCTTCCCAGTCTTGCAAACGAGCCCTGACGAGAGCTCGACTAGCGAATACATGGTGACTCGGATGTGGAGAATCAGCGATTACTTGCGTCAATAATGCGTCCGCGTTGGCGAGCTGGTCGTGGTTCCACGAATCGAGTACAGCATCGTCGATACAAATTTCTGGTTCCTGGGATGTGGTGGATTGAATACCGCGTAGAAAGATGACCGAAGGATTGACAGTACAGTTGTTCAGATACGCCGTAATCTAATAGTACATGATACTTACAGTGATACGGCCCCGGGATGCATTGCTAATGGTGATTTTCCCATGCTCTCCACTAATTGCGAGAAACCGGTCGCCTGGAGAGAATGCGAATGAACGTATGCCTTCAGCATGCTGGATGAGACCAAGCTGTGTATGTGTCGACGTGTCCCAAAACGTGACGGTGCGGT
>JBBPQN010000711.1:0-12966 GCA_038092575.1 Boletus subluridellus
GATTTAAGTTGGATTTTGGAGCTTTCAGATAATTCAGATTTAAAGGCATAATTGCTATTGGGGTATAACTAATCAAAGTTATCATTTTTGACTTTACATGTGAAAAGCCCTGGCCTAGGTGCAAGCCAGGCCAGGCCAGGCCCTATATGAGAGCCTGGGCCTGGGCTTGAGGTATGACCAAGCCCAGGCCCGGCCAGGCCAGGCCCAAGCCAGGGCTTTCAGGCCAAGCCAGGCCCTTAACATCACTAGCTATTTGATTTCGTACCTAATGACAACACAGACGCTTCTGATCCAATATGATGTTCAATTTCAACAGCCCAGGATGAAGTTGACATCAATCATCAGAATAAAGTGATGCAGAGTTTATGAAAGAGACAATGGCTTGATTCAGACAGCACTGCTGAAACATTGGTCACTGATAATTGAACTTGGAAACATCGGCGTTGTGTGTTGCCATCTATTTGCATAATGAACCTTCCAGAACATTATGTAGAAACACACATTTGATCACAGCCAATGACTGTGGAAGGGCTCACACTCCACCATGTCATCATTGAGTGCGGAATTGAAAACAACCAGGACCAATTCCATGCTTTCAAGATCATAGCTGATCATTTTCTCCTTCAAAGCAAAGATCAATTATGATTACATATCGCAGGCATTGGTGGGTCCAGAAAGTCTCATGTCATAAATGCCCTGAAAGCATTATTCATGTGTTTCAATGCCCAACAAAAATTGCAGATAACTGCTCCAACAGGTTGCGCTGCAGTTCTCATCAACAGACATACTATTCATTCACTCATGTTGTTGCCCAATAGACAACACACTGTTAATCAGGCCATGTTGGAAATCATATGGAGGGATGTTGAATACTTGATTATTGATGAAATCTTGCTTGTGTCAGCTAAGTTGCTATGTGATGTCTCATGCTGATTATGCTTGGCTAAGTCAGCTGATCCTGTTGCAGCTTCAAAGCCCTTCAGAGGTGTGAACGTCATATTTACAGGTGATTTTGGACAGTTGAAACCTTTTCGTAAACACGCTGTGTTTAGTTACCAACTTGTGAAGAAGCTAACTGCCAACACGTGTGAAACTGTCGATGGTCAGACAGCGTTGTATGGAGCATATCTATGGCAATCTATCATGGATGTAGTGGAGCTGACTGAGAATTGGCATGCAAAAACAGATCCTGCTTTTGTAAATTTGCTAAATCGCGTGCAATTGAGTATTGCTTGGGACAGTCTACACTCTCTTTCGCCTGCTCAGAAAGGGAATGGATCAAATTACAACGAGTCTGACTATGAGGTTCTGAACAAACATCGACTCCAATTTTTAAGCACACAAGAACCTATAGCGTGTGCCACTTTTGCAAACTCTCCCATTATCATCGCAGAAAAAACAGTGAGAGATGCAATAAATAAGTGGAAAGTGTGGAGTTTTGGTGAAAGTTTGAAAGTGGATGTCCATTACTATCATTCTATAGACACCTTTTGAAAGTGTTCATTACCTGATACAGTCCAGCAAGGTTTGTGGAATCTGACTGCAAGCAAGACTGAAGATGCAATTGGCCTATTACCTCTTTGCCCTTGTCTGCCAGTTATTGTGACTGAAATTTTGGCTGTCCAACATAATGTTGTCAATGGTGCAGAAGGCACAATTGAGTCTATTAAGTTTTCTGTTGATAATTTGGGACGTAGGTTTGCAGATTGTGTTTACATTTGCATTGCAAACTTGGGGGTGGGCATTGTTCCAAATGACCCAGATATTGTACCTATTGTGCCAGTGAAGACCTCTTTCAAGTTCATTGATGAAAGTGGTTCCAATTATAGTATACAAAGATGACAAGTACCTTTGCTTCCCACTTTCACATTTACCAATTACAAAGTTCAAGGACATTCCTTGTCTTCTGTAGTGGTGGATATTGCAAGCTCACATAGTTTACAAAGTGTATATGTCATGCTTTCTCATGCCAAAAGTTTGTCTGCTTTGGCTGTTCTCCAGTGGTTTCCTTCTAATAAAATCTACCAACGACTGTCATCTGAATTTCATGATGAGCTTGAGCAACTTAACAGACTCACAAAACTCACAAAAGAAAGATTCAGGAATGTGTAGACTGACAAATTATAGTGTATATGAGGTTATGTTGTGCCAAATCCTCTCTTACTCGGCTTTCTCACAATTGTACACTGGCAACAGAGGGTATGACTAATCCTCCTTATCCGCAGCTGACAAAATCACTGAATTGATCATCTCTTGTTAACGAGCCTTTCACACCAGTGTAGTGACACCTTCAACAATGACTTACATTTTGGTTGTTATTGTACAGTCTTATTAACTCCCTTGGATAGCTGTACATGACACAATGAAGTGACACACCAAGCATCAGAAAAAAGAATGCCCTCTGAGTGTTGAACTAAAAGAAGCTAATGGTTCATATGTGTATTCACATACCTGCCCTCCCAGATGCCAGATGATGGCCCTTCTGTCATCAAAGCATCGCTGAGCAACAGCACTCTCTATGTCCCAAGGAACTTGTTCATCTGAAAAGTCGATGAACAAGCATCCGCCATCAAACATGTGCCTGATAGTGTGTGGGCAATGCTATAACAGTCTGCAGTGGTGACTTTCATCTTCCTCTCTTTCCCATTCTTTACTATTCAATGCCAACTCGTATTCCCGCACCTCATACTTTTCATAGCATTTGATTGTTCTCAAAGATGGTATGCCATTGATGAATGAAATTGGATTTTTCAGTGCTTGCTGATTGTTCATTAACTTGGGATAGGATGAAAAGAAGCCTTCAGAAGAGATGAAGTTCATGACTGTGGTTAAGTGGAATTTGAAGATGGATGTGAAAGGTAAGGTGAACTATGATTTGATGACGTCAATTGTGTGGTCCCTATTGGTTAACTTTGTCACGCTAGCGATGGCATTGACTCGACAGTACTGATGTTTAACCGTGGTGCCCCATACAGGGACAAACTCCATCATGTGAAGACGGAACAAGACTCTGCATAACTGATATCTGGGAATATACAGATCCATGTCATTGGGATGCCAGTCTTGCGAGGGATCAAACATGTACAGTGCCATGGATCCTGATATTACTGCCCAATGCACATCCATCATGTCCATGAAAGTTGTGAAAGGTATGCTGAAGTCCTCGAGAATTTTGTGTACACATTGCAGAATGGCATGGTGCATGATGGCAAAATTTGACTTTGTAGTTGCTCCATAGGCAGCCATGTGACTTTTTGATGTGGCATGTGACACATAAAGGGTGACTGATTGACAAGGCAATCAGAGGAGCCGCTGTCAGAGGGTCCAGGCTGGCCACATTAACCAATCAGCTGCTAGAGTGGATGGGGGTTTCAATGCTGGGCCACTGCCAGTGTGTGTCTGTGACTGGGGCAAGTCCATCAGTGCCGAGAGTGATTGGGACGTGCTGGGCATGAAATCAGGGATGGAGAAGGACTAGGATAAAGGGTCAATTGTCTCCACGTCCATCTCCAGGAATGGCCTAGCTGAGGATGGCGGCTCAACTTGGGGGACATCTCTGTTGTGATGGGGGGACACGTGAAGAACCTGTGTCTTTGGCAGTGGAGTTGTCCTCATCTTCTGAGCAGGTGGCACTCTCTGAGACACTCTTTGTATTGCCTTTGAGGATTCTGGAGGCACACTTCTGCCTTGTTGGACTGATGTGGGAGGTTGTGGAAGGGAGCTGATTGTCTATTATTGCATGGACTGGGAGATGCACTGATGAAAGCCACCCTTACATGGCTTGTACTATTATAAGGACATGTGTACACAGGGCATAGAAGAAGGCATTAAGCTCTGGTTAACATAGGCAAATGGTTCCCGACTGGAAGAGATGGTCTCCCTGCACAATGGACCCGGTCAATGCCTTTTGAAAGGGTAGAAATAATGACTTCCATCGGCACACCATCCACCAACATAGCGCCCAACGTCATCGATCTCAGTACCTCCATTGACTCCTCCAGCTCCTGCAGGCCCTTCATTGTTCTGGTGACATATCAGATGGCAAGTGTGGGATAATGGGAAATTTGCCTGAGGGACTGGAGTTGAGCATTGAGTCTGATAGCTCACTGGCTTGGCAGTTTCAAAATCTCGAGAACATGGCTCAGGATGTCCAATTCACTGGTCGTGATGACACCAGTCTCCAAAGTCACCAAGTCATAGACCACATCCAACCTTGCCTCGATGCTGTCGAGGTGCCCTTGAACCCACGTGACTCTGATTAAGAGAGCCAATAAAACCTCCTATGCCTCAGCGATGCACAAGTGGGAGGAAGAGCATTTGTTCAAGCATAGGGTGTTTCTGAGAAGGTAGCAGTATGCAGTGAGACTGGAAGCGGGAGAAATCCTTGTCTGGAGGAGTCCAAGTAGATGCTTGTTAACTACAAGCATTCTGTGACAACTGAGATTAAGATTGCTTGGGTATGAAAGGAAATACATACATATCAACGGTGGCCTGGATTTTGGCAGACAACTTTTGAAGGTTACAAGATGCTTTCTTTGTTTCTGAGGAGATAATCAGGAGTTCCTCCACAAGCATGGCGCAAGAGGTCAACATACTGAGCCTCACTACAATGATGAGATCATCAACAGAGAGGCGTGCTTCAGTGAGGCTTTGTGTTAGTGGGGCAATTTCAGTGGCACCCGATGCAAGACTCTCAAGCCCTGAGAACTCAGTTTGAATAGCGTCCATGTATTGAGCTGGAGGGGCCATTGTGTCCGTAAACCTGCAGAAAATGGTTTCACCAAGAAACCTGAACTTGCATGCTAGGTTGATGGCGGCTAGCGCATGATGGTGTACCACAGTCACAAGAGGCCACAAAGCATAGCCAATGAGCAAAAGGTGAAAAGCAGAA
This sequence comes from Boletus subluridellus, assembly GCA_038092575.1. Lineage (NCBI taxonomy): Eukaryota > Fungi > Basidiomycota > Agaricomycetes > Boletales > Boletaceae > Boletus > Boletus subluridellus. The sequence goes on from JBBPQN010000711.1 coordinate 4,892, forward strand.
AAATACAGGGCAAGAAGCCACACCATGCACTGCATTGTGTGTGATTGTGTAGATTTCGAGAGTGAAGAGAAGATGAAGAAATGTAGTGGTGGCGAATTACCATTGAGGATATGATAAAGGAACTAAGAATGGAGTACATCAGCAATCATAAGCGGCATGTGACATCTGTGGCCATGGAGGATCCCAGCAGTACCTTGCGTCTCAAAAATAATGAAGACACGTGACTCTTCCAAGCATCACACTGGAGAGGGAAGGGAGCAACATTTGGTGAAATACAGTGAGAAGAGACAAAGGAGGCAAGTGCACAAAGGCAGTGGTGTGAACATGTGATGGGATGAGGCAGTGAAGGAGGGTCAGATCCAGAGGACGAGTCTCCAGCAGAAAGTTGACGTGCATGTATGTTCCATTCATGGTCTGAGCAAAAAGGGATCGTGATCTGTGGATGGTGCTATCAAGCTGGATTTCACTGGGCACTGGCGGACAAACTCGCACTCTTGTGCTCTATCATGAACACTGTTAGTCAATGCTGTTGGTGCGGTGTTATGATGCTTACAGAAGGAAGACACTTTCTCTTATCACAATCCTTGGACATAGAAACACTGGGATGGTATGCAACCCATGCACCTGTGGGATCCATTCCTAAATCATCAGATGCACACAGAGCTGGGGAGAGGAAGACGTGGTGCACAAAGGGGGCTGCTTGGTTGGGAGAGGTGGAATGATTGGAGGAGCAGGCTCAGGAGAGGATGGCACACCATCATTACTTGAGCACATCACAGCAGTTTACCCCAAAGGGGAGTTGCAAGTCCACCGACTTCTACCAGGCCATTCAGTCAATGTGGGCAAGACATTGCAAGTGTGTCTCTGGTAAGGATGAACCATGTGAAATGCAGAGATCTGGTGTGGTACTTAGAACACTTGAGGGTCTGATGATGACTGAACACCAAAGCAACATGAATTTGGCAATGAAGTGGATGATCCTTGTCTGCATTGGCCTGTGACGAGTCATGGCAAGGCACCAGCTCTGAGAAGGAGGATGTCAGCAATGACACAATAGGGCATACCAAGTTTTGGGTCTGCCAAAGAGAGAAGCTGGGCCAAGGAAGGGGTGTGGGCAATGGAGGGTGAAACGAGTACAATAGCGGGAAGTGCTGGGTGTAAAGTAGAACATAGTTTCAAACCGACAAAGGACTAGCAGTCCTATGTGATGAGGGACCCACCAGCGCTGGAACCCATTGTCTAGGAGATCACTAAGGACAAAAGTAGTCCTATGTAACGAGGGACCCACCAGTGTGTAGTACCCATCATCACATCCATCCAAAACCAAGTGCAACCAAGGAGAGTTTGCCACAAAGGCAAGATTCTACATGTCGCATTGTAGCTCCACTTCAAATCAATGCGTCCATCATGTCAATTGCTTGTTGAGTTTGTGTAAGGGACTTGGATGCTGACGCTCATAATAATCTACACAACTCAGTATGAATATCAATGAATCAAATCCCACAATAATACAAGCTACACCACAGGCACCATCCAGCCTTGTGTGGCCCTTTGACCTGCTGACTCCGTGTTGTTCTCAGTATTCGCTGATGACGTGATCTTCATCCTCTTGCATGCCATACCCAGATATTGTTGATGATCCTTCAAAGATGTCCTTAACATTGCATCAGTCGCCAGGAACTTTCCTATCAGAGCCACTCCACCTTGTAGATGCCAAGTACATGGATTACAGGGTCTTGTATCTTGTTATGCTGCATGGGTGTCTTTGTGAACAATATGACCAGTTTATTGGCCACAATAATGCATGGTTTTGCTGTCTGATCATAGTACAACCTGCCACCAACTTCACCAAAATATTGGTATCTATCATGTTCCTTGTCAATTGAAGTAAGCAGGAGATACTCTGTTGCAACAATGTGAACAGATGTAGTATCAACATGACCTGTTGCTTCAGCCAAAATCACAAGGATTTGTCCAGGAAAATTTTCAGCTCTATCAGATGACTTGAACACAGCATGCGAGTTCCATAATGAGCACCATCTTCGCTGAAATATCATCCCATCCTGCTCAACTTTATCACACCAATGTATATCTGAATTATGGTAACAATAATGATGAGTATAATGAAACAGTAAGATCAACTGCATCTTTGGGTGACCTGACACCTAGGTACTTTACTACCTGGTGTTCCAGTTGCTTGTGTTCCTCTGCTTGATTTGACTGAGACATCTCCATGGTGAAGGTGACCTTCATGGTCCCAGAGTCTCTGAATGAAAGTGTATCATTGATGTGGGTGCCTTGTATGTCAGACTGAAACGCTTTTTGAAAATCTGGTAAGAGCACCCTCATTTTGTGTGGCACCTGTGAGCTTGTCAACAGGGAGTCGAGATTCCCTACACAGCATGCATCATTCATAAGCATCAGCTCTAGTTCACCTAGACCAATTGCATTAGTATCACACAATAAGTCATCTCTAAGGCTCACCAAATCACATGTTTGTTTTCATGCTTTGGAGGAGATAGTTGAAGCGCTTGAATGGCCAAGCTCTCCAGGCATGCACAGGACCAAATCCAAGGAGTAGTGACTTAAAATGTAGGCAGAGGTGATGAACAGATTGCACCTTGGCTTCTGGGTACAACTCTACCATGCCCTGGAGATAATGCATGAAGTGGTGTTCATACAGCTCAGCCAGTCTTGTTGAGGTAGAGTGAAGGCTGGCAACAAATATTGCTGAGACAAGATTCATGAAGTTTTCAAGCATCTGATACTTGCGACTTCCCTCAGGTTCACTTCCCCAAATGTAAATGAGTGTGACGACAAGGTGGATCATACCAGCGGATCGCCATTGGTCAGCACTAAGTTTGTGCTTTTCAGATCCAAGCGGATAAGGTGCTGGGGAAATAAAAGAGGGGAGTATCAGTCATTGCTGATCCTTCCAAACTTCTTCTAGTATGCCACGACCTGGCACAACTGGTGTTTCCTTGGCCTGAGTTTGTCCAGTGAGATTGGATCTGGGGTTTTCTGGTCCCATTAAATCACCGGAAGCATTCATGATGCCTTGCTCAGTGCGCTAATCAGTATGATGCTTGTTAGTTGATGACAATATATGGTTGGTTGTGACTCACCCACTGGCAAACAAGCTCAAGCAAAACCTGCTTGGTGACATACTTTGTGTTGTTTGGGACTGAGATGCCCAACTCATCACATAGCCACATCAAAGTTGGTACTCGAACATTGTTCCCTAAGCTTTTGTTGGTTTTAGCAGTTCGTAGCCTCATTCACAAATATTCCTTCTCAGTTTCTGTGGGTGGACTGCTGGTACCCCACCAAGTATGTGTCTGGTTACTTGATGTCACCATGCCTGCCAGTCTAGGCACAGAGGGGTTGGCAAGGTTTGGTGAACTGGGAGCAGTGGACTGCCTAGCTTGTGCATGACGAAGAGAATCGCAGAGCATGCTCACTCACTCTCAATTCGCACTCTTGCTTACCTGGATATGTTGTTGTCAGCACTGAGTAGCTACCAAAGACTGAGGAGTTACCCAAGTTGCTAGGGTTCTGGTGAGCATGATTGCAGTTCCAGCTCTGTGCAGGCCAAAGTGATAACACAGATGCCATAACACTGGCTTAGTCATGGCCTTGTGAAGAATTTCTGCATGATTGCTCCGCTTCAATGTCAAATCCTCTTCTATTGCTAGGACTTCTATGCCCTTGAGAAGTAATTTTTCTGATGGCTTGTCAGGTGGTGCAACTGTTGGAGAGTTGTTGCCATCACCGCAATGTGCTGTCAGGCTTATTCCCCAGATGTTCTGGATATGTTCATGGAGAGAATGCAGGAAGAATGTGTGCATTGAATCCAGCACCATGAACTTGATAGGATCCCAATATGGCAATCTCAGTAACTTGGAGTAGTGAACACCATGTTCCAATGCGATCTTCTCTCGTTCCTCCACTGTTTGTGCCTGAAGCCACATTTCTGCAGCATGTTGATGGACCTCTGCATTTCACATTTCCCAAAAACTTGAATCAAAATTTTCTATTTTGCTGGCAGGAAGGAAACAGAAAGAACAGAATAGCTTTGTGGAATGGCTGAGAAATCCAGAAACCTGGCATGCTCCAAGGACATTACATACTAGGGGGATCACCACAGTGAGGGCACAGCGACCAGAACGATAACATGCAGTGCATGTGAAGAAAACACCAGGATTCCAGAATACAAGGAGATCGTCCACAAGTGGGCAGAGGAAGTGATTGATTTGGTCAAGTGATGGTTTCTTGAGTGATGGTTTCTTGGGACCTGGAATGACGCCAACAAGGTACATGTTGGCTCTGTTAAAATGGATGTCAGGTGGGAGGTTGAGGCATGCCATATAAACACCCATAACAGATGCTGATCCTTTCATGGTTTTGTTCCCAAATGGGTTGAAGCCATCAACTGCTAAGGAAAAAACAAGACACAGCTTGGTACTTTGCTGAACTATGAATGGTTTTCCATCAGTGCCAAGCAGCTCCCTGATGTATTTTGTGTCGAAGATGTCGTGCCAAGGACCTTCTCAAGGGGGATTGGTGGGTTGTGCTTCAAGAAATTTTTCTAGGTCTTCACGGGATAAAATCCTTGCTACCCAGTGTTTCATGTCTTGGTATGCATACTTCCGAATTGGGCGGTTGAATGGCCGCCTGTTATGATCCATTCTAGGCAGATGCCGAAGGAACGTTATCAGCAACACTGCCTCTACAACAAGAGAAGAGAAAGGGAGAAGGGAAAAGGTAAGCGAGGATATGGAAGGAAAAGGAAGGGCTCTCAGTGGTGATGAATCCTTCACTAAGAATTGGGACTAGTCTCCAAGATGGATCGTATCGAGTATGGCAACTCGATGGTTGACCTGTCTTCCTGAATACATGGATACCAGCAAGGTACTCTGGGCAAGGTTGGATGTACTGACTAGGAGCTTCTTGCTTCTGACTTCAAGGTCAAAGACGAAGAGATTAGAACTGCTGTTCGTCATCTCTCGTTGCTGTATTTATACGAGCTATGTACACACACAGACCATAAGGGTCTAGGGTAAGCATGCGAGAGCTAGTATTAAATATGGTGAAATGAAAGAAGGGAAATGACGGAGATTAAAAGGAAAGGGGGTGGTAAGGAACGTGTATGCAGCATGGGGAATGGAAGAGAAGTGGTGAGATGGAAGATCTAATCGGGTAGAATGGAAGATGGATCAGGAGATGGGATCAGGAGATCCAATCAAGATCTGATCGGTGGGATTATGTAATATATCAGATTAGGATCAAGGAAAGGAAGTGAACAAGAGATGAGATCATAACACTGCCCACATATTGTATGCATACGCTTTAGCTTTGCACCACAAACAGGAGATGTAGACATGCACGATGTAGGGCATTTATCATTGTCATCATACAGCATGCAATATTCAGGGCAGGATACAAATACTCAGAGTCATGGGTTAAGGTCAAAGTGATTGAGGAGGGTGTGATAGTCTTTTGGAAACCTTGCCAACTGTTCTTTTGCTGCTGGGGGAGCATCGACAGTGGAACCCACAGCATGATCCATGATGAATGAGAGAGATGCTGACACAAAGCTGCTGTGCAGTTGGGACACGCTGCAAAGCAGATTGAGAGCAAGAACCAGAAAGGATGATGGATTGCCTTTGATAAATGCCTGAGATCCTGGACTGCCTCTTCAAGCATGAGGGTCTCCTTTTTCCAGCTCAGGACAGACATGAGATTGAGGGTAGGTTTATGGTCACCCAAAGCATCCCCAAGCAGAGGAGCTCTGCTAGAAACCACAGCATCATGGGGCGTGTCACTAGCTGTTAGGAGACTGTCAGGTGAATGTCTAGGCATTAAACAGACATTGAATTTGCCCTGGCCCTCATCTCCTCGAAATGTTGCAGTGGAATTGCTGATCTCCTCACAGACCTTGCCCATACATTTATGGCATGTGCAAACTGCTTGTGGAATCCACTGGCCAGGAATAAACTGGCCAAAAGGCTCAGACCAGATCTGGAGAGAGCCGCATCTGGATGAGCTGCATGTGCAAAGTGATTGTTTGCATTTCTTCTCCTTCAATCCAGACATTAGAGGAGAGGGTTGAGGGAATGTGTATCGTCAGGTGAAAATGCAGTGGCACAAGGAGCAGCGCACACTGTGACGATGTCAGTAAAGCAATGTGTCGGCATGTTTCGAGAGCAGACTGCAGCATGGCACCAAATCTATAAATCAAGGTACAAAACAAATAGTACAATGCTGATAGCTATTGGTGCAAAATATTTTCCTCCAAAGCCATAGCTGACATCAAGTGCAGCGGCAATATATCCTTTAGCTCAGAGGCACTGTATATTAACGTCCAGAGCAGCAAGGTCCAAGAAGAAATGAAGGTGTGATGAGGTGGCAGAATGAAAAGGGAAATACCATTTGCCTGTGGCTTACATACCAGTGCCATGGGCAGTATTGGAAAGGTGTAAAGGCCCAGGACATAGAAGTGGCAGAAGGGGTAGAGAAACACTATTTGTCTTTGGGTTGCATGATGGTACAGCAAATGGCATTGGAAAGGTATGGAGGATGGGGACAAAGAAGTGGCAGAAGGGACAAGGTGGTGCTATTCACCTTCAGCAAGTATGAGTTTTGGAAAGGTGCATATAGAGGAAATTGCTTCAGTAATTACCATCAAGCTGCCAAGAATGGTTAAACATGTGTTGATGAAAAGAGATGATCCAACAAAACCCCAAGCTTGTGCGGTGGTGGGTGCCAATCTCGCCTTGGAATATCAGGTCAGCACCCTATCTCAGGCGAGAGGAAGATAAGGAGCCCTGCTTCTCTTGTCGAACAAGAGCCAAAATATCTGAGCAAATCCAAGAAAAGGGCTGCACAATTCCTTTCAACAATCCAACTTGGGAACAGCTGAACAGTGGACAAGCATGTGCCACAATGGGTAAGCTTATAAACAGGGTGCATTGAGTCATTGGAAGGCTGGGTGACAACAACTGGATATTATGATGGGTGGAGACAGAGCGTACCAAAGACCCTAGGAATTGATTTGCAGCGATGGCGCCAGTGTTATGATCTCGCCTTTCTTTCATCACCTTTCACTTGATCCTAACCCAATCTATTATGTAAGCCCCCCGATCAGATCTTGATTGGATCTCCTGGTCCCATCTCCCGATCTATCTTCCATTCTAACCCGATAGATCTTCTCTACCTTACTTCTCTTCCATTCCCCACATTGCCACCACGTTCCTTCCACCTCCTATCCTTTTAATCTCCATCGTTTCTCTTCCTTTTATTTCTCTGTATTTAGTAGTAGTACTTGCATGCCTACCCTAGACCCTTATGGTCTGTGCACACTCATACCTACTATAAATACAGTGACGAGAGATGAGAACCCCCAGTTCTAATCTCTTCATCTTTGACCTCCAAAGTCAGTAGCAAGAAGCTCCTAGTCAGTAATCCAACCCTCGCCTGGAGTACCTTGCTGGTATCCGTGTTCTGGAAGACAGATCAACTGCTGAGTTGTCATACTCAGTACAATCCATTCAGAAGACTAGTCCCCATCCTTAGTGAAGGACCTTCACCACTGAGAGTTCCCCTTCTCTTTTCACATCCCCACTTACCTTTCCTCTTCCTTTTTCCTCTCCCTTTCTTGTTGTAGAGGCAGTGTTGCCAATATGTCCCTTTGGCATCTGCCTAGTATGGATCGTAACAGCCAGGTCAGTTGCAGTGGCAGCATTTCCACAGGACAGTATCAAGTATCAATGGCAAGTGACGCATGCCACTAGGATAGGACCCCAGCAACCCCTTGTGTGTCCCATAGACCAGCAAAGATGTGTGATGGATTTGAAATAATATATGCTGGGGTGCCAATGCTCAGGTTGTGGTGAGCTGTATAAGCCATTTCACGCGCGTGGAAGCTGTACAGGTTGTTGGCAAGCAATTTGGGCTACAAGTGAGCCATTTTGTGTGGGGGGGATCCATTCAAGTCGTTGGCAAGCTGTTTGGGCTGCAAGTGAGTCATTTCATGTGGGGGGAAGCCGTGCGGGGAGGGTGGGTGACAGCAATAG
>JBBPQN010000712.1:0-12965 GCA_038092575.1 Boletus subluridellus
AGATGTAAACTTGGGGCAGTCCTTAGCCATGTGGCCAGCGAGTCCACAGAACATGCACAGTTTGTTGTCAAACCGGCGTTTGCGCTCCTTGTTGGTTAGCTTGCCGTCTTTCCCTAATTTAGACGACAAGTCCAGTTTCGGAGCTGCGGAGGTGGATGCTCCTTTGCCTTTTGACTCCTTAGAGTCCTTGGAGCCACCATTGAAGGGGCGAGGTGTGGAAGGCGCGGGAGTGGAGGGTTTGTTGGACTTAGATGCAGAGGATTGATTGGTGTTCTTCATCTGTCGGCTAATCTCGGACTTGTGCTTCCAGTAGCGTGCGTCGATCGCCTGAGCAAGAACTCGGAGTTCGGAGAGCGTCAGGGGTTTACCGATGCGGGAGATTTCGTCTTTGATGCGGTCCGGTAGACCATTGTAGAAGTGGTGCCGGAGGGCACCTTCTCCGTAACCGTGGACCTGCGAAGCAACCCTATTGAATTCGACCACATACTTATTGATGTGTTGGGTGTCCTTCATGGACAAGTGGTCGAGCTGGTGCTCTGCATCTCTGACTGGGTCATGCGGACCGAAATTGGTCTGGAGTTCAAGGACAAACTCCTTGAAGTTGTCCATCCAGAGAGGGCGGAGTGCGGGATCTTCCATCTGGAGAAGGTCCAGTTCGAACCATTCCAGAGCCATACCCTTCAGGTATGACTGTGTGAAGGTAACCTTGGCGCAGTCCGTGCTGAAAGCCTTGGCATGGTCTTGGAAGTTCAATTCACATTGCACTAGGAAGACCTGGAGTTTTCGGGGTTTAGTCCCATCAAACTGATCTGGTTCTCAGACTTTAGTGTGGGGGGTAGAGTCAGAGGCGGGACGACATGTGGAGCAGGCAAGGCCTTGGATGGCACTTGTAAGAAGAGCGAGGGTGTCTCGAGGGACGTGCTCATTGTCGGAGTCGTTTGGATCGTCGTCATCGCCAGGGAAGTAGGGGTCATCGTCAAACAGGTCATCTCCGGGATCTGGGTCACCCAGAGCATCACTGTCATCAGGGAAGTGGGGGTCTCGCACTCTGTGGTCAGAGTGGTGACTGGATTGGGTGGATGTCTTGCTCCTATCTTCGTCGAGTTCAAGTTCAACGATGGGCGCTCCTGGAGTAGGGAACTCCGGAGTAGGGCGCACTTGAGAGGCGGAGCCCGGGGTGTGTCAGGTGGAAAAGCCCCGGAATTGGCTGACGAGTTCTGGGCCACGTTGGCTGCTTCCGAAGACACTGAGAGGATTGTATCTGGGAGATGGCGGAGGATTTGCGCCTAGGGCGCGGGTTTGAGATCTGGTGGTGCGTGTAGCCATAGGTTAGACTCGTAACAAGTGGGAGTTTGAATATACTGTTAAGTACTGATAAACTCCGAGGGGAGGATGAACTCCAGAACTCCGGAGTTGTCTAGTGGACGGGACTTGGCTTCACTGTATGTGGTGTGCCCTTGCTAGGAGTCCTGTTGTCCCGGAATTTACTGATGGGTCGGAGGTAGACTTAAGACGTACTAGACGTCAAGTCGAGCGGAGGTTTTCAGAGAGAGTCTTTGAGACTCGAGCGGAGGAAAGGAGTTGAACTAAGTTGATATTCAAACTGAAGGGAAATACAGGAGTTGCGGAGGTTTATATACTATGGAGTCCTAGGGGATTACTAACGGAGTGGAGCTGGTTTGTAAGTAAGGGGTCGGAGGTAAGATAGAACCAGAGCAGTGTTCCTAAGCGGAGCACAGGTATGGAGGAGAACATACAGCAGAACTAGTATATACGGAGATCAAGAAATGGAACGTAAAGTATTGTAAGTTATGGACAGGGTCCGAAGGTCAGGGGTCACGTCTATAGCAAGAACATGCCGGAGTTCATATGTACGAGAAGCGGAGTTGGTCTGGAGGACTGGGGTTGGACTTACTGGATTTCTGGGATATGACAGACCTGCTTCATTCTCACATCAGTCCCAGCTCCCTTTCCAGCATCCTCATTTGTGCCAGATGAATTGCTTGTATTTGCGCATACATTGCGATACTTGCTGCACCTTTGGCTATGCCTGCCCCCAAGGAACTTGCATTCCCCACATTCCTTTCTGGGTTTTGGGCAATCCTTAACCAGATGTGGTCCTTGGTAGTTGAAACACTTGCCTTTTCCAGTGCAAATGGCATCAATGTCCATGGGTTCACCATGGCCACTGTATGTACATGCTCCTGAGGAGCTTCCTTGTGTCTGGTTCTGCCAGACTTGTCCTTTGTTGCTCTGAAGAGCGAATAATTCAAGAAGATTCCCAGTCTTCTTGATTTCGATTAAGTATGGGGTGACATACTTCTTCCTTTGTCCATTGACAAAAATATGTTTTATGATCTCATCGTGGATGTTCTTCTCTAGGAGATAAACTCCCATGTTGTCTTCACATTGAGACCATTCATATTGGACAATCCACCAAGTTAGGAAAGACTTGGTGCATTCCTTGGAACCTTGCTTCATGTGTGTGAGAAGGTCCATTGCATTGTCAGCATCCATGCCAGGTTTAAAATGGTCTTTTAGGAGTGTGGCAAGCTCCTGGTCATCTGGCCACATATGGAGTGACCCGTGCATGTACAGTACTTGGCTAATTGATTTTACACCCATATGCCAGCGCCATTTTTGTCTTTGCCCTCTTTGGAGCCTATTCTTGACAAGGTGGCTATTGCCTTTTTCTTGTCCGCATCAAATGTTTCAAGGTTCGCATCTATGAAAATATTTAGACAAATGAACCATTCATCAAACTTGTCATAGCTTCCATCATATAACTTTGGGTCAGGAACTACTTCCACCTTCTTGGAGACCTTCACTTCAGTGTTGGTCAAGTGTATGCCTGTTGTGGCGAGCATTTGCAGCTGCTGTGTAAGGGCTAATTCCTAGGAGGATCTGCTCACTCCACTAGGTGTGAATCAAGTCAAACCTTCTTGACTTCACCATAGAAAATATCATAATACAGAGTTGGGTGGACACAATACTGCTCTTGCACCACAACAACATATGAAGTAAACATAGTAAAAAAAGTGTGCCTCACAAGGACACTCGCATGTAGCAAAAAGAAGTCTGAAGGGTTTTGCACTGGTGTTTAAACCAATTAAGAGCGCTCAAACTCAGTGCTGCACCGCCCTAGATAGCTAAGTGCCTTCACACCTGTATAGGGTAGATATACGTATAAAAGAAACAGGTAGCACAAGTGCGCAAGAAAAGGTGAAGAGGTAAAGTGGTTCTTGTTAAGCCTTGAGTCCAGCTGTTTTCCCTTTAACGCTAGGGGCCATGTGTAACAATGATGGAAGAGTAGGATTGAGTGACGGAAGTGAAACTAGTCAAGTTCTTATGTTGGCAACCTCAAATCAAATAATGACTTGGGCCACTCAATCACGCAAACTGACTGTAGAGACAAGAGATAGTTGAGAGGGAATCCCAACAAGAACTCGACTAGAGTTCTTGTGGTGTTGGATTCAAGGTATATATACATTTTACATGTCTGTACTTATTATGATGCTGGTCCGTGTGCATGAGGCTATGTAATGACGAATCATGTGAGGATTAGTAAACTATGATGAGTAAAGTAGACGGAGATTAAATAGGGGCAGTGCTAGATGTTCTAGACTGACAGAGATTAAGTGCATGAGGTGAACATGTGTTATAGGTCTAGACCTAGTTCACATGGTCACATGATGAAGAAAAGATAAGGTCACATGATATGAAGATGTGAAAGGGTCACGTGACTAGAAAAGAAAAGGGGTGAGAAAAGGGGTTCATAACAATGAAGGCCTACTTCCAGATAAATGCTTGCTTCTACAACAATTGAGCCAAGACCCTTACCCTTCTTGCCAAGATGAGCAAAGGCTGAGGGAAGAACTTCTCTGAGGGTTGGTAATGGAGAATAGGAGATGAGACAGTGAAGGACAATGCTAAGTCCTTTGCTGCTGTAACTCAAGGCTTCATTAAAGCCTTTACCCCATACAATGTTGGAGCCAAAGCCCAAATTGACTTGGAAAGATTGAGGCAGAATCTCAGGTATCCTGATGGGCTGGATGACTACTGTACAACCTTCAGTTCCAACTTCTCACCGGAAAAGCCAAGATCATGGACCAGAAGGCATTGATCGAATGGTATATCAACAGCCTAGACAGCAACCTCTCCGACTCCATCCTAATGATGTCTGTCATCCCTGACTCTATTGACAAATGGATTCAGAAGGCCTCTCAGTTCGCTGGGCAGGCAAGGAGAAGAGACAGACTCCGACAAGGAAGGGCTTTCATTCCCGCATCCACATGGACCCCCCCTCATCAGACTCATGCCACCCCTCACCGTGACCCGAATGCCATGGACATAGACACTATCCACCTTACCCTGGTTGAGTGGGCCCATCACATGAAGGACAACCTCTGCTTCATCTGCCACCAGAAGGGATGTCGCACTACCAATCACCCTCGCCCCCCTCATAACAACAACCCCCCTTGTAGCAGCAACAGACCACCACATCCCCCTAGGAACCCCCAGTGGGTCAGGACTGCCTCCACCACCCCTACCCCAGACCCTGTTGTGACTTACATCACCAGCCTTAGAGGGCAGAACATCCCTAAGAAGGATATCCTACAGGTACTCAAAACCTACTATAATGAACAACCAGAGAAGGCAGGAGAAACAGTGGCTGCTGCAAGGATAGAAGCAGCCAAGGATTTTTAAAATGGAGGGAAGTCTCAATGTCTCCCCCCTCCTCTCGTTATAGCTCCTGTATTTGTATCAGATTTGCATGCAAAGTCAATCCAAATCCCCCTCTTCCTTTATGCACATGCAGGAGCAGAAATTGTCAATGTTACTGCCCTTATTGACAGTGGCACAACCAGATGCTTCATCGATCGAGACTTTGTCTCAAGGCATCACATTCCCACTACTTGACTCCCTAAAACACTGAAAGCTCAAAATATGGATGGAACCACTAATAAAGAGGGAATTATCTGACACCAGGTATCCCTTACTCTTCAAGTGGGAGAAATCGAAGAAGAATGAAAGTTGATGGTCATCAACTGCAGGTCAGAGAACGTCATTCTCAGCCTCCCTTGGCTCAAAGACCTCAACCCCATCATCGACTGGGCAACCAGACAAGTCACCATCCCAGACTGACTCCCTACCTGTTGGCATGACTCCCCAGACACCATTACCCAGTGATATCTCATCCAATACCTCAACATGGACCCAGACCTTCGCATCGCCCAGATGTGGAAGAAACAATTCATTTGTTCCCTGTCCATCTCAAAAACTATGATCACAATGGAAATCACCTCAAAGGCTGAGAAAACAGAAAAAGAGCTCCTGTCAGCATACTCTGCCTTCAAAGACATATTTGAAAAGAAGGCCATTGACAAGCTACCCCCCTCTTGGCCTTTTGACCATGCCATTGATCTCAAGGATAGCTTCCCACCAAAGTTTGCTAAAGCCTACCCCCTCAACTCAAAAGAGCTCAATGCCTGCTGAGCCTTCATCGATGAGCATGTCAAGTCTGGAAAGATAGTCCCATTGAAATCGCCACAGGCCTCCCCCTTTTTTTTTCATCCTGAAGAAGGATGGATCAGTCTGTCCCTGCCAGGACTACCAATACCTCAATGAACACACCATCAAAAATGCCTACTCCCTCCCTCTCATATCGGACATAATGGACAAACTGAAGGGCTCTCACCTCTTCACCAAGATGGACATCTGATGGTGGTATAATAATGTACTGATCAAATTGGAGGATTGCTGGAAGGCTACTTTCATCACTCCCTTCGGCCTCTTTGAACTGACAGTGATGTTCTTCAGACTTCGCAACTCCTCCACCACCTTCCAGGCCCTCATGGACCATCTCTTCAATGACATGATGGTGGAAGGATGGCTCATCATTTACATGGATGATATCCTCATCCATTCCTCCTCTCCCACCATTCACAAAGAATGAACAAAACAAGTCCTCCAACAATTACAGGAACACAAACTCTTCCTCAAACTTGACAAATGTTCCTTTGACGTTAATGAAGTGGAGTATTTAGGGATGATCATACAGGAAGGACAGGTAAAGATGGATCCAGTCAAGCTGAGTGCCATCGATGATTGGAAATCCCCAACCTCTATTAAGGCAGTCTGGTTGTTCATAGGATTCTGTAACTTCTACCAGATGTTCATCCCAGATTTCTCAGCCCTGGCCCACCCCCTCATTGAATTAACGAAGAAGAATGCCCCCTGGGAGTGGAGAGACCCTTAACAAACCACCTTCTTTGCCATCAAAGGAAGCCTTTACCAAATGCCCAATATTGCACCTACCCAATGTCCTCTCCCCCTTCTTCATTATGACTGATGCTTCCCTCACCACCACAGGAGTGGTCCTCATTCAGAAAGATGCCAATGGCAACCTCCACCCCTCCATATACCTCTCCCAAACTCTCTTCCCAGCTAAGAGGAATTACGACATCTATAACTGTGAGTTACTTGCCATCATACATGCTCTTGAAGAATGGCGACACTACCTCCTAGGCACCTCCCACCCCATTACTGTCCTCACAGACCACAAGAACTTGACTTACTTCAAGCAACCTAGGAAACTGTCTCACTGCCAAGCTCGTTGGTTGATGTTCCTACAGGACTTTGAGCTAACCTTTCACCACCTTTCCAGCTCTCAGATGGGCCCTGTGGATGCCCTCTCTCACTGGGATGATGTCGCCACCACAGATGATAATCAAGATGTCACCCTTCTTCCCCCTGACCTCTTTGTCCACTCCATTGATGCAGCCCTGGCCAGGAAGATCATGTCCTCCTCCCCCACTGACCCCCTCATGCCGGATGCCATCAAAGCTCTTGCTGATGGATCCTCCCTCTTCCCCCGGGCCACCCGGACAGATTGGTCCTATGACCACCCCCATCTCTACTACTGCAACAAGCTCTTCATTCCCAAGCTGGCCCACCAGGACCTCATTCACTCCATTCATGAAAGTGACACTGGGGGACATGGTGGCTACTTCTGCACTGTTAACACCCTCCAACAAGATTATTGGTGGCCCAGCCTCACCACTTTCATTTGCTGGTTCATTTCAGGTTGTGCCACTTGCCAGGCCCACAAGGTTAACACCCACCCCTCTGCCCCACCCCTTACCCCATTACCTTCCCTGGTGACCTGCCCCTTCCAATCTGTTTCCATGGATCTCATCACAGATCTCCCCCCATCCCTTGGCTTTGATTCTATCATGGTCGTGGTCAACCATGGCCTTATGAAGGGGGCAACTTATGCCCCCTGTTTCAAAATGATCAATGCTGCAGGTGTGGCACTTCTTTTCTTCAAAACAGTCTTCTGCCATTTCAGATTACATGATAGATGCATCTCTGATCGAGGACCCCAATTTGCTTCTGCCTTTGCAAGGGAACTGGCCAGACTCCTCAAGTATGATCTGGCCCTCTCTACTGCCTACCATCCACAGACTGATGGCAAAACCGAGCAAGTTAACCAAGAGCTAGAGACCTACCTCCGCATCTTCTGCAATGGACACCCTGAGAAGTGGGCAGAACTCCTCCCCATGGCCAAATTCTCCCACAATGCCACCATCCACTCCATCGCCAACAAATCCCCCTTCTCCCTCATGATGGGATACAAACCCCACCCTTATCCTCCAATCAGCAAAACATTCCTGCCTGCCCTGATACAATGATTGGAAATACTCAGAGATGCCTGATTGGAAGCTGTTGCAGCACATGCAAAGGCACAAAGAAGCATGAAGGAATGGATCTCATCCAAATTCCGCCCATGGAAGGTAGAAGATAAAGTGTGGCTAGAGGGCAAGAACCTTCACCTCCACTATCCTTCTAAAAAACTCGCCCCTAGGCAAGAGGGACCATTTGAAATTGCCCAAGTCATCTCTCCTGTGGCGTTCCACCTCCACCTTCCTAAGACCTGGAAGATTCATGACGTATTTCATGCCTCCCTCCTATCAACCTATCAGAAGACTTCAGAACATGGTCCTAACTACTCCAACCCCCCACCAGAACTTATTGGAGGCAAAGAAGAGTATGAAGTGGACAAAATCCTCTCACATCATGGAACACAAGGTCAGAGGCAGTACTTGACTTCCTGGAAAGGATACTCTGCAGCAGAGAACTCCTGGGAACTGGAGGGAAGTTTCAAACATGTGCAGCCACTTCTTCATGCTTATAAACTTTGCCACCCCAAGGACTTCCCCTCCCCATCTTCTGCCTAAATCACCTTCAAAATGGCCATCACCCAGACACCCCCCGTCCACTGCAACTGCCTCTCCATCCCTCACTGCCACATTCTTTTTGCCTTTGTTCTAGAGAACCCCATCACCACCCTCATTATAGAAAGGAACCAGATCTTTGCCTTCAACCACAACCTCATCACCACCACCCACCTCTATTGAGCATATGCTATGGTAAGATGCATCATGACCTGGTTGATCCCAGACAACCAACCTCCCATTTATGCTGCTTTCCTGAATGGGGCCATTGCTGAGGCAAGGGCCCTCACTTTAGATTTACTTTGGAACCAAGGGTTCAGCACAGTCATTAACACGCTCCCTCCCCTCTCCATCTCTCCCATCCTCTGCCCCCTTATCCTCTCCATGTTGGAATTGGAAAGGGAGATCTACTTCTCCCAGGACCCTCTCAACACACTCCTCACCCCTCCAACCATGGAGCAACCCATGGGGGTATTAACAGTTGGTCCACCTCCCCATCCTCCACTCCTGTTCCCATTCCACCCCCCTCTGTTATGATATGCTATATTTTCAAACTTTTTAACTTAAGTGCATTCGCGCACTACTTTACATCCTTCAGACTTCGAAGTCACATGATGTGCATGTGACCATGGGAAACTACACGTGACCTATGGTCTAGACAAACACGTTGCACACATGCCTTATTAATTTCCGCTTCTCTTTCTCATCATCATTCTTCTTCTCTCACGAACTCTTCTTTTATCTATCCATATCCAGTAGTCGTTCCCATGGACCCTATGGTCCGTGCACTCACCTGTAACATATATAAAGTAGCTGTACTCGACTGAACTCCCCAGTCTGATCCATTTGTTCGCTGCGACCTACGTCCTTGTGGTTGAATTAAGGAAGACACCTCACTTCATCTCTATTACTTCTGCTTTCTCTACTTCGTTAGGTTGGGTGTAGCCTCGTTGAGTCTCTGCCAGTGTTTGTTCGAGAAGCCTCTCACAACACCCTCCTCCAGCACTGTCTCTGATAGGGCCACACCTCCTGTGAGAGCTCATTCAGAATCCACTGAGTCCTTTCAGACCAGCATCGAGGAGATGCCAGCCCCTCCAACACCAGCAACCTCTCTTTCCACTCTTAGGAGAATCCGCCATGCCTGCCTCTCGCAGGAGAAACAATGACACCTTGGACTTGGCACCACAGTCCTTGTGCCACTGGACCCACCAGTGGGTCCAAGAAATCACCAAGGAAACATGGCCTGTTTCCACTCTCCCCATCATGTCCCCACTTGCTCCATCTCCCCCACCCTCTCTGCCATTGGCCACCAACCCACCTCTTCACAGGTGGCCCAATCCTCTCCCTGGCCTCATGTTCCTCCTTAATGTCACCTCAGGTGCTACAAGTGCCACTCCACCAACCACTTCTGGGTCAACTGCTCGCAGTACATCTGTCCATACTGCCACACAGCCACCCCTGGACATATCCAGGCTCAATGCCCTCATCGAGTCTGTTCTCTCTGTGGAGAGGTCAGACACATCACTGACAACTGTGTCTTCTGTGACAATGAGTGGGTTGACTGGGACCACAACCCCACCAACTATGTTGCAAGATGACTTGAGCGAACACTGGCGAGACTCTACTGGGGCTACACCAAACCAAACAATAAAGAGAAGAGGAGAGTAAGATGTGAGATGAGACGGGCCTTCCTTAATCAACTCGCAAGGACGTAGGTTGCAAGTGACAAATGGATTAGACTGGGGAGTCCAGTCGAGTACAGCTACTTTATATATGTTACAGGATGGCGCACGGACCATAGGGTCCATGGGAAAGACTACTGGTTTTAGATAAATGAAAGAAGTGTTCGTAAGAGAAGAAGAATGATGATGAGAAAGAGAAGCAGAAATTAATAAGGCATGTGTGCAACATGTTTGTCTGGACCATGTGGTTTCCCACGGTCACGTGCACATCACATGACTTCGAAGTCTGAAGGATGTAAAGTAGTGTGCGAATGCGCTAAGTTAAAAAATGTTTGAAAATATAGTATATCATAACAAACTACGAGATCAACAAGGGAGACCAATCCAGGTGGGACTAAAGAAGCGGAAGAATGGACCCAGCTGGAACTGGAGAATATTGAGGAAGAGTCGGAGTCTCTTCCATACAAAGGGGGTAATGTTATGGATTTCTTTCCTTTTTACTCTTCTAACTATAATCTCGCTCATTCTTCTTCTCATACATGAGAGGGCTTCGCGCTTATGGCGTTGACCATGCAGCATGCTACTTTGATGAATAATCTTCTTGAAATGGACAAATAACCTTTTCTAGGCAGTTCTCTTGTACTGCCTCATTTTCCCCTTAACCCAGATGATCTGTGTGCATTCTCATTTAGATGGTCTGTGCACCATTCCTAGCAGTATAAATACTTTGCCTTTGTACTATGGTTCTGTATCTAGTTCTACACAATCTATTGCCTAGAGCCTGGTCATTCTGTAAGTGATTAGTCTAAGGATTAGTCATAGCAAGACCCAAGGATTTATAAGTGTCTTCGCACTATACTTGAGTGTGCACTTTGACTAGGTTCTAATGCATCAGCATAACAGTATCAATTACTATCTTATTGAAATTTGTTCAAGTTGGCACACCATGGGGGGCATTCCAACCAGCTGGAAGATCCTCCTTGGTCCTTGTAGTATAAATATCACATGATACACCATAGATTCCAGGCTTCATCTGGATGAGAGAGAGGTGTGTGGCAGGTGGAACTATGGCTGCCATACAGAGTGAAGTGCTGAGGACACTAACTTATGCTTGCCTGGTATCAAATTGATCTAATAGCAACTGATGGCAACTTCACCAATGACATCACACAAAAACACAGTGGGCATGTATATTACTCACCCACCATAATGCATTGAACCTTGTCATTGGACCCCAGGATTCTGATCCATTGGAAGGGCATGTGCATGGCAACATAACTTACTACCATAGGGAATAGCATGGATATACCCCAGGTGTCCAGAGGCATACCTGCACCTGTATCCCATTGGGGGGTATACCCACAGATACAAGCATGGAATGGAACATGAGAGTGTGCAAGAGCAACAGCAGAACACATGCAATTCATGTATATTCTCCATTGCTCCTGCATGCTGAGAGCAATGAGGATAAGGGTGAGATGAGGGATGGCACAATGCACACATTTGCATGCATTGCATTGTCCCTCATCACTGTCATCTGTTGAGGGTGAGAGTGGGGACAGGAATGGGGAACTGTGCATTCTTCATTGTCATCAGTTGAGGGTGAGGGTGAGGTGAGGATGAGGATAAGGGCAAGACAAGGGACAACACAATGCATGCAATTGCAAGTATTGCATTGTTCCTCATTGTCATCATTAGTTGAGAGTGCAGTGAGGGTGAGGCGACAGCAAGGACAGCTGTGTTGTTCATGTTGTCCTCTCTGTTGCTTGGTTCATCATTGTTGTTGTCATTGGTTGAGGATAGAGTGAGGGTTGGGTGAAGATGAGGACAAAGAGGGTGAGGGTAAGAGCATTGTGTCAGTTGGTCAAAAAACAATAAGCAAGCCACAACTTACTATATTGGGCAATAAACTCACCATACAGGTACATTGCATTAGCTAGCATCGGGCTTTCAGTCTTCTTCTGACAAACTTTGGCAGTGCTTTCCCACTTAAAATTGGCATGTTTGCTTTTAAAAAACCAGATTCATTTCTTTCCCCTATCATCACCATTTATATTTGTTTCTTCCTTACATAAGTAGTGGGAGTTGGCCCATCCAGGAAGGCTGCCTGTGCACCACTGTAAAGTGGAAAAACACCAATGATGCTGTCACAAAGGGCAAGTTCTAACAGAAATGGCTGATTGAATAAATTAGATAACAAGCACCATTTGAGCCCTTGAATCATTGAAAGAAGGGCTGCCAGAATGAGATGCAATTTGTTTTTTGAAGTGTGGAGTGCTGGCCCAGGACCAATCAACAGATAGCACAGCATGACATGGGGGATTCAGGATTTGAAAGTTTTTAGCTGAATGTAAAATCAATGCAAAAGCTGCAAGTCAGTCACTGATGGCCTCCATGCCACCCACCTGGAGGCATAATTAGGGTAGGATATAGATCCTTAGGTACATATATTTGTAGGTGACTCAGCTGGGCCATCACAACAGTGAGGGCCCAGGTTCAAGTTCAAGTTAACGTGACTTCCATTCTCTCAAAGCAAATTCACCTTTTGAGCTTTCCTAATGAGATTGAGTGTCATATCTTTTGTCTAGTCACAAGCATGAATTCCTGGTGGTCAGCATACCATTACCTGCTTGTTGTGAAGCAGGTTCATCATTGGTAAGGACTTGGATTTTTAGAAACAGATCATCATGTCTGAGTCAACACACAGGCTGGTGGTTGACTTGGACCTAGTAACCAAGTCTTAGGTTAGAACTGATCTTGTACAGTTCAGTTGACCTCTACTTCCAGTGTGTGGCAGACCTATTCATATCTTCCCTCTGGTCTTGGCTGGTTTTTGCTGTAAAGGCACTACATATTCAGCTGTTGGTTACCCCTGAGCAAGCAGCAGGGATTCTTCAGCTCTGCCAGGAAATACAGGAGCTTTCCCTATATATTGTTACCAATCTTTCCAACAATCAAAACCCTCTGCATGCACCTCTCAATGCTCTTCAGCTGACAGCATTATCACTGGATCTTGTATTGGCTTTTTATGGTCCAATGATTTCCC
>JBBPQN010000713.1:0-12933 GCA_038092575.1 Boletus subluridellus
TCTGAATCACATATTTGCAATAGTATTTGAGTATATAGGCCGATCCGTACTAAGGGGAAAAATAATCTAAGTCGTCGTCCCCGGCCCTCACAAAGGGCTCACTCCGTCTGTTCTAAGTCCTCTCGCGCATTTGTCATCCCACTGACAGGTTATGAGCCCTGTGCTCTGACCTAGAACAGCTATATTATCATTATCGTCCACCATCAGTCTACACCCCTATGTCGTCTACACCACCCGTGCAGCCAGCCGCGCAGACTGCGCCGCAGGCACAACTGACACAGCCACCTTCCCAAATTGGTACAACCACCATTGCCACTACATCGTCCCATCCGATTTCTACTATGGTAATGTCTGCCGTTCCTCATCCATCCCGCACTCCCATCACTATCACCTCCTTTACAAAACACGATAAACTTAGTGTGGACGAAAGCCATGACAACTGGCTCACCTGGAAAACTCGTATTGTCGCAATCCTCAAACACAAGAAAACGTACGGTATCGCAACAGGCGACGTTCCCAGACCTCCGGGACCAGATACGGACCCTGCTGTTGTGGAATGGACTGACCTTGACCTAGCCGCCACAGAACAGATCCTCATTGGACTTACGAACAATGAGGTAAATCATGTAGTTAACTGTGGCATGGTGGTGGAAACATGGTCAACGCTACGCACTATCCACGAACCCGCTCATATTCAGCTCGGTCAGTTCTCTATCAGCATGCTTTGGCAAAAGCGTGTGACCGAAGATACTGACGTTACTGAGCACCTTAATGAGCTAACCCATACACGAAATCTACTTGCTTCACAGGGAAAGCGCGTCTCAGATACCGACTTCAAGGACATTATGTTAGAGACCCTTCCTCGCTCATGGAACCCCTTCATCTCCTCCCTACTCGCACAAACTACCACCAAGGCTATGACCGTTACTCAGCTCAAATTGACACTATCTGAAGAGTATCAGCGCCTCAAGAGACAAAACCGATCGGATGCTACTGCCTATCCTGCGTCTGCATCGTCTCGCAGCAAAAAGAAGGAGAGAGGATGTAAGATATGCAAGCGCCAAAACCATGCTATGAAGGATTGCCGCTGGTTTGGGAAAACTGCACCAAAGTGCAACATTTGCGAGAAGATTGGTCATGAGGCAGACAAGTGTTGGAAGAACCCCACTAATAAAGGTAAAGGGTGCGTCAACAAGGAACGAGAGGGAAAGAAGAACCCCTCTTCGGATTTTGGCAAAGGAAAAGGAAAAGGGCGTGTGCATGCTGATATTGCGGAGCAGGAGTCTAGTAGCAATGGGGAACTTGAAAAGAGCTTCACCGCATTTGTAAATATCTGTGATGAGGGCGAAATGTCAAAGGCCTCTGAGGCCGACTTTACTGCTTACTTGTGGATTATTGATTCTGGTGCAACAACGCACATTTGTGCCAACATCGAGGCCTTCGTGACATATCAGTCCACACCTCGAAAAGTTGTCAAAGGGCTCGGAAATAAGCCTGTCATCGCATGCAGACAGGGAACCGTCCTGTTACAAATGTGTAAAGGTGACGAAAAGTATACTCTATGTCTGACTCGAGTCCTATATGTACCAGAGGCTCGTCAAAACCTCATCTCCATCAGGCGAATTGATAGTGCAGGCGGCCGTGTCATTTGCGACAGTGGTCAGATGTCCCTATGTGATTCACATGGAAAGACTCTTGCCATTGCGACGCTACACAATGGTCTGTATTATCTTGACCGACGGACTGCTCCCCAAGATGTCGCCAGTGTCGTGGTAACAATAAAATGTGCCTGGACATGGGAAGAATGGCACCGTCGATTAGGCCATATCGCTATTAGCAGGCTGTGCAACTTACATGGGAAGAATCTAGTTGATGGCTTCTCATTGTGTGATAGTCCACAGGACTTTGAGTGTGAAGCCTGTATTAAAGCTAAAACGGAATGGAAAGTATTACCGAAAACATGCACTTTACACAGGCGAAAACCAGGTGAACTCACCCATACAGATGTCTGGGGACCTGCGAGGGTATCATCCCTGCATGGATACCGATACTATGTGTCGTTTATAGACGATGCAACCAGACACTGTACAATCAGTTTTATGGAATCAAAAGACAAGACACCTACTAAGGTGAAACAATACTGAATTCATTCCTGCCGAAGGTCGTTCGTGCTGACAATGGCCGTGAGTACATTAACAAGGACTTACGGGGTTGGTGCCTTGACCGTGGGATCGAAATGCAAACTTTGGCGCCATATATGCCGGAGCAGAATGGTGTTGCTGAACGCTGGAATAAAACAGTTATCGAGTTAGCTCGCTCAATGATCTTCGCGCGTAACATACCAAATGAGCTGTGGCCTGAGGCTATGAGTCATGCCACATATATTCGAAATTGCACCTACACACGTGCTGTACCCAATAAAACACTGTATGAAAATTGGTCTGGGAGATGTCCCGACATCTCGTTTATCCAGGAGTTTGGCTGTCCTGTTTGGGTTCTCAATCAGGAACTAAATTTGTCAAAACTGGATGAGAAAACGAAGCAACATACTTTTGTTGGGTATGAGGAAGGCCTCCAAGCCATAAAATATTATGACGCTGTTAAGAAAACAGTGAAAGTCAGTTGTGAGTACCGCTGGCCTATGCGTGCGACCTCACCTCTCGCTGAACATCCATTTGAGGGGGAGGAAGGGTCTAAGGGCAAACTCCAGCCCAAGATGTTCGATGCACAGGCCCGAAACAGTACAAAACGAGTATTGACAAATGAAGCTGAAATGAGAGCTAGTGTTACGCTTGACCTGGGTAGGGGCAAGTGTAGGCTTCGCGAAGACAAAGGTTCAAAGAAGCTCGACTAGGATCGGCTAGATCTGAAGGTCAGCGATCGAGGGTTTGAGGGATCAGCGCAAAAGCGGCAATGACAAGGCTTCGAAGCGGATGTAGTTAATATCCAATTAGAAGTAGCATGCACTCGAGAGTAGCACAAAGACTCATTCGAGGGGTACTCGAGAGGTCAAAGACAAGGGTTCAAGGTTTCAAGGGAACTCTACACGTGTAGAGTTATATTCGATGGTGGTCGAAGCAGACTAAGATTAAGGAAACTGAGTATGCGACGACATGAGGTTTATATACTGCCTAGCCTTGGCGCTGATTAATCGAAGGAAAGGGAGAGAACATCCCGGAAGGTTCTAAAATACAGAGCAAGAACATGGAAGAACGTGAAGGAAGGTTCTTGCGGAAAAGAGAGGAACGTCGTAGAAACCTGCGGAGCAGGGATAGAAGGATTGGAAATGGTGAGACTGGGCGGGGCTAGAACAACCCGGTGGCTGATGGAACAGACAGAGAGCCATCGTTAAGTAAGCGGGGACATCCATAAGAGAGATAGGGGATGTTCCGAAAGGGGTACATAGGGGTGAAGAGAAGGAAGAAGGAGAAAAGTGTAACATTACCCCCCTACTAGCCGTTGAGTCTCCTGACGAAACAGTCTGATCACCTTTACTCAAGGTGAGCGAATCCACCAGCTGGAGAGCCGGTCATGTTTCCAATTGCCTTGTCGTTGAAGATGTCATTGGAGTTGTCGATGATGGGGGAAGGGGAATGCCTATGAACGTACGGCCCACATGGTTGGGTAGTAACACGTCTAGTGGAGCGTCGGAGGGGTCGGGGGCGACGGAGAGAGGACGGGAGGAATCGTCAGATTGGATAGTGTGGTTGGAGGAAGCGGAGGTGGATGGGGATGGTAAAGGAGTGGGACGACGGAGGGGGCATCCATATTGGGGGTGACCAGGGGCCCACCTTAGGCATGATGGGCATTGGTAGTAGAGACAGCCAGCCTGATGGTGTCCAAGTCGGTGGCATTGAAGGCAGGTCTCATGGTACCTAGGATGAGTGGGAGGAAGTGGGGTTCTTCTGTCAAATCCAGTCCACATAGCTTCAACTCGTTGGAGGACAATGTCCTCTTCAGTCCCGACGGGGGAGGAAGACACGGAGGGGGTAGAAGGGGTGGTAGACATGGGGGCAGGCACAGGTAATGTAGGTTGGGTGGAGTTGACGTGAACTCCTGTGATGTCCCGGAGGTATTGGTCAATATCCTCCAGGAATTCGAGCATACCCAATTGATAGAAGGTGATGAAGTGGGCTGCTTCGAGGTTGCGGCGGATGTGTTTGACGACATGGGAGGCAAGGGCAGATTCGGCGTGAGAGGAGAAGTTTTGGGTAATGGTGCGAAGACGGCAGACTTGGTGGTAGGATCGGTAGAGGGCGTAGAGGGGAGAGCCGATATCTAAATAACTTTCTATGGGAAGGGAAAGGCGGGGATCAAGTAGGTAAGAGTTTAAATTGGCGATGTCCGAGGTGTTGGGGAAATCGTCACAGAGGCGTTGGGCGTACAAGGGGACGGTGACGGAGGGAATGGCAGAGTTTATAGTGGCGATGGAGACGGGTTCAAATGGGGGAGACCAGGGTCTGTGGTTCATGGTTCCCCAGCCGGGGGAGGCCTGATGGGAGGAGGGGGTAGAGATGTCATTGACGATGTTAAACACTGCTGGGTCAATGGTGGAGGGGGGAACAGAGGAGACGGAGGAAATGGATGGTGACAGTGGTGCAATGATAGGGATGGCCATGGCGAGATGAGGGTTCAGTGGGAAGAGTGACAGGCCCTTTTATAGTCCTCCAGGACGTCTGGGGTGTTCTTCAATTGCTTTTCTGGGACCCAAGAGTCATCTTCGGCGGAGTATCCTTTCCATCTGACTAGGTAGGAGCGTCTTGACGGAGTTCCTTTGCATCGAATGATCCTTTCGATTTCGTATTCCTCTTCTCCAGCGACAAGATCGGGAGGCGGAGTGGGGAAGTTCTTTCCGCATATGGAGTTCTCATGGTACAGGGTTAATAGGGAAGCGTGGAACACTGGATGGATTTTCCAGGTAACGGGGAGGCGTAGTTGGTACGCTAATGGAGAAAGGACTTTAGTTATGGTGAAGGGTCCTTCTCGTTTGGGGGCGAATTTGGGGTTGGGGAGTAACCTTTTCAAATTGCGGGCCTCGAGCCAGACCTTTTCTCCTTTAGAGAAAGGGGTGAAGGGACATCTGGATCGGGCGGCCATCGTTTGCCTAGCAAGGTCGTGGGTGGCAAGTGCTTCGTTCTGTGCGGCTTTTAGGTTACTGATCCGAGTTTCTATAGCGGGAAGAGGGGATTCCGGGATGACTGTGGGAAGAGAGCGGGGTTCGTATCCCATCATTAAGAAAAATGGGGATTGATTGGTTACGGAATGAGGTCGGTGATTGTGTGCAAATTCGGCATGGGAAATGTTCTGAGACCAGGAAGAGGGGTTATTGCTGCAGAAGATTCGGAGATAGGTTTCGACCTCTTGGTTTACTCGTTCGGTCCCTCTGTCCGTCTGAGGGTGGTAGGCAGTGGAGAGGGAGAGGTTGTATTTGAGGACTTTTCCCATTTCTCGTGCGAAGGCAGAGGCGAATTGTGGTCTGTGGTCAGAGATAACTTTGTCGAAGAGGCCGAATCTGAGGTAGACTTTGTGAAAAAAGAGGGATGCAATTCCTTCTGCAGTGATGGTTTTCTTCATTGGGCAAAGTATTACCTCCTTTGTAAGGCTGTGGTCCACCACGACCAACAAAGTATCGAAGCTGTCGGAAGGGGGAAGGTCGGTGATCAGATCACAGGAAATCTGTTGGAAGGGGTGGGTGGCGGAGGAAGGGATAGGGGTCAACGGTGGGGAGGTGGGGTGGGTGTTCGCCTTGTTCTGTTGACAGGGTACACAGCCGGAGATGAAGTGGCAGATGAAGGTGGCAAGTCCGGGCCACCAATACTGAGAGGCAACGAGCTGGCAGGTTTTTAGGTATCCTGGGTGTCTGGCGGTGGCATGGTCATGGCAGGAAGAGACAATGTCATGGCGTAGAGTGCCAGTGGGAGGGATATAGACGTGCCCTTGGTAGGTGAGGACACCGTTGACACAGTTCCAGTCGGAGAGGCAGGAGTGGAAGGGGAGAGAAGGGGAGAGGGATGTCGTCCTTCATAGACTGAAGGAATTGAAGGACGAGGGGGTCGCCGGCGGATGCAGAGGATATCTTATTGTGGAGGGCAGCGTCAATGACACGGGTGAAAATGCTTGGAGGAAGGAGGGTGACTCCTTCATTATCTGTGTCGGAGGGTGGTAAGAGGTCGGTTCATTGTGACAAGGCATCAGGGCCTGCTAGGAGGGATCCGGGTACGTGGATCATAGAGAGGTCGAAGTTGGTGAGGTCTAGGAGCCATCTGGCTTGATGATGGTTGAGGTCTTGGGGTTTGTGGAAGTAAGTGAGGTTTTTATGATCGGTGAAGACCTGGACCAGGAATGGTGAGCCATCCGCGGGGGAGAGGGATTGGGAGAGGTAGGAACAAGGGTGCCAATCTCCGTTGGCATTGGTCTGGAGTAGGATTCCTCCGGTGGCAAACTTGGAGGCGTCGGTGGCGATGGCGAAGGGGGTGGCGAGGTCGGGTAACTGGAGCATGGGTTTACTGAGGAAGAGCCTTTTAAGTTGTTCAAAGGCAGTTTGGCATTTGGTCGTCCAGTTCCATGCGAGGTTCTTCTTGGTGAGGTCGATGAGTGGTCAGGCGACCGTGGAATAGTTAGGGATGAACCTCCTGTAAAAGTTGGTGAACCCAAGGAAGGATCGGACGTTTGTGACAGTTCTCGGGGTTGGCCAAGTGGCGATTCCGTCAAGTTTCACGGGATCCATGGCTACCTGTCCAGGGTGGATGATCATTCTGAGGTATTCAATTTCTTTGACTGCAAAGCTACATTTCTCCAGTTTAAGATGGAGGTCGAGCTCAGCCATGCGTTCGAGAACCCTTTTGGTTCGTTCTTCATGGGACTTTTCATCGGGGGAGAAGATGAGGAGGTCGTCCATATAGATGACTAACCATCCTTCGGCGATCATATCGTGGAACAAATCGTTCATGAATCGTTGGAAGGTGGCAGGAGAGTTGGTGAGTCCAAAGAACATGACGGTGGGTTCGAAGAGTCCCTTGTGAGTGACAAAGGCAGCTTTCCATTGGTGACCATCTTTGATTCGCACGTTGTTATACCCCCATCGAACGTTGAATTTGGTGAAGACCTTGGCGTCCTTGACTTTGTCTACAAGGTCGGAGATCAGAGGGAGGGGGTAGGCATCGCGGATGGTGTGTTCATTGAGGTATCTATAGTCTTGGCAGGGACGAAGGTTGCCGTCTTTCTTTTTCATGAAGAAGAAGGGGGCCGCTTGGGGGGATTTGGAAGGACGGATTTTCCCACTAGCGAGGTTTTTGTCTAAGAAGTTCTCGGTGGCAGTTCGTTCTTCGGGGGACAGGGGATAGAGTTTCCCAATCTTTGGGGTGAAGGACTCGTTGAGATTAATCTCATGGTCATAGGGGCGACTAGAGGGTACGTGGTCATTGGATTCTTTGTTGAAGACAGAGGAGAATTTTGAGTATTCCGGGGGAAGGGTAGGTTTAGGTTTTGCCTTTTCGGTGGCAATAGCGAGTTCCGTGGCCGGGGTGAGCTTCTTAATGAGTGCGGATCCTAAGGGGATGTGATGGAAACTGCATCAGAGTCCGCATTGGAGCTTTCGATTGTCTTCAGCGCGGTTGAGGTACTGAGATTCATCCTCCCATTCATTGTACTGGAAGAGATGAGAGTCAGTGACCGAGTTTATGTGGACGTGTTTTGGGGGGGGAACTCTAGACTTGGGGAAGCAGGAGTTGGATCGTTGGACATCGGCCACATGGTCATGGAATAATTCCTTGGACTGGTCCAAGGTTTCACTGATCAAAAGGGTCCTTTGTTTCCACTGGATAGTGGGATTGGCGTCTTTCAGCCAGGGTAGTCCTAGGATAATGTTGTCCTTTCCTAGGTTCATGACGTGGAATAGGACTTTCATCGCTACTCCTTCAACGTTGACATAGAGGGTAGTGGAGAATTTGATTACTCCCTTCTTGTTCACAGAGTTGTCGGCATTCCAGGCGATCAAAGGTTTTGGGAGTTGGTTTACGAGGAGTTTGTGTTTTTGGACAAAGTCCCAATCGATGCAAGAAACAGTGGCTCCGCTGTCGACTAACGCGGAGGTTTTGATGGCTTTCAGGGTGTGTGAGGGTACAATGAGTTCGATTCTGATATTCATGGTAGGGGAAGCTTGTACAAGTACATTAGCACACGTAGCTGAGAGGAGACTTTGCGTCAAGGAAGTTCCCCATTCTAAAAACCCTCGGAAAAGGATACCATGGCGACGGTCTGTTCATCGTCCTCCTCTACTTCTTCCAACCAGGGAATTTCTTCTTCGGCAACCGCTTTGACTTTCTGGGTGGGGCGTGGGGTGGTCGGGAAGGAAGGACATTGGGTGGTCGGGAAGGAAGGACATTGGGTGGAGAGGTGTCCAGGTTTTCGGCATCGGAAGCAGAGTCCCTTCTCAATACACTTCTTCCTTTCCTCGGGGGTGAGCTTTCCTACGCGGATGACGTCCACGTCCATAGCATTGGGATTCTTCACTTTGGAGGTCGTAGGGGCGATGTAAGGTTGTCGGAAAGGGAGACGATGTCTTTTAGCGATTTCCCCGGCATGATCCAGGGAGGTCTGGAACACTACAGTCTTCTTGTACCATTCGTCGATCTTGGTGGGGATGTTGTCCATCCCCATAACCTTCATCATGAGGTAGTTGGGGAGGGCCACGGAGAAGTATCTGATGAGGACACTGTCGGTGGAAATCTGAGCTTGGGATGCTTTGTTCTTGAACTCGGCGATGTATCGGTTCAAGGCAGGGGCGTAGGTAGGTTCGTTTTTCTCCTTGGTTACGCGAGTGGTGGATAGCCAAGCAATGGCATTGTTGACTAAGTCATCATGCTCAAAGGCCTTCTTGAATTTGTCAACAAAGTCGTCGAACGTTCCTAGGGAGGGGACATTGCCCGCAAGGGCAGTGAGGCAGTAGGTGGAGGCCCAGGTAGCTGCAGCTCCTTTGGTCATATGGGAGAGGGCGAAGGTGACCTTTTTGGCATGAGAGTTGTACACATCCTCGTTCACGAGGAGGTGTTACGAGTGGTGGTACCCCCCCTTTATTTTCCCCCTCTTCCTTGTCGCTGGACTATCCGGAGTCATCCCTATGGGATGACATTATCATGTCTCTCCAGGAGTACGAGTTGTCCGACGATGCCTTCGTGGACTTCCAAACCTTCCTGACTCTTTCCGATCGCACTGCTTCTCCCTGATCCGATTTCTTCCTTTCCAATTCCTTCCGTTCCTACTTTCCCCGAGGACACTGCCCCGTTCCGTCACGTGCCTTTTATATGCGACGCGTTTCTTACTTCATCATCATGATAGTGCCTCCCCTGAAGTCCCCTTCCCTATTTAGTCTCACCTGCCCTAAACGCCTTCAGGCAGTATATATATTCGCGCTCCGCTTGTATCTACTCTCTAACTTTAACCTACACAATCTACCGTGTGTTCAGGTTCCCAGCTGGCTCAATTCTCTCGCCACTGGTCTCGGATCCCTCTCCTTATCG
Source organism: Boletus subluridellus (assembly GCA_038092575.1). NCBI lineage: Eukaryota > Fungi > Basidiomycota > Agaricomycetes > Boletales > Boletaceae > Boletus > Boletus subluridellus. Next base: position 9,519 of record JBBPQN010000713.1, read on the forward strand.
TACTCTTCGTCCTCAGGAGAGTATACACTCGATGCTAGTCACAGTGGGACTAGACGTACTAAGAACCTTCTGCTGAGCAGAAGCTAGGCGTCAGGAACTTGACACTCGTTGGTGTCACTTGTTACTCAGTCGTAACAAAAGGTTAAAGTTTCTATCTCGTTGGTGTTACCACACCCAACGACTACTTCAAACCGTACCTGCCACTGAGGCAGCCAGTCGGTCAACATGAGGCGAATCAATCTTTCGCAACTCCTTGCTGGAGACCACGAAGACGACGAGGAACGTCGTATATCTCCCCCACAGCAGTCTTCCACCTTTGCCGCCATACCGGCAGAACCACGAAGAATCCCAGGAACGTCTAGGACTCCCTCCATCTCTGGTCCTCCCCCTCGTAGGTCATCACCCGCAGTATCCCAATCATCATCTGCAGGATATCCCCCTCCTACCCCTCTCTCTCAAACCACCATCCCCAAGGAAGGAACTATAGAAAGAACCACCCTCACTGGAGTGGAAGCAGAAGCCTACATCGCTGCCCATCGAGCACCTCTTCCCCCTCCACCACCTGCGCCGGAACCAGACCCAGACTATCCTATAGGTGACGAAGAAGACTCAGACGACGAAGACATGGGGAAGGACTTGAAAGCAGCCCTGCCGGAAGACTTCTCTGGAGAAGGGAAGGATGCCAACCGATGGATCCTAGGGATGGACGGATACTTCTCCCTCCATCCAGACCTCACAGACAAGGCCAAAGAAGTCATACTACTCAACCGCATGCCCACTGGAAGGGGCAAGGCCTTTGCCGAAGCTTGGCTAATCAAGTTCACCGACAACACCATTCCGATAGCAGACAAAGACTACGCTGTAGGAGCCTCCAGCTCCCTACAATCGAAACCTCCCTTTTCCCCTCTTTCTAGGTACCCAGCTAGCGTCGTCCGTCGTGTCCATGTCCATCTGTTCCAGTCCGAGGTGAGCCGCAACGTTCCTAAAGCATTCCTGTTCGTCCTGTCTTGTTCGTCTAACCGTACCGGTACCAGACTCTAACCGGATTCTACCTACTTGATTTCTCGTCCTCGATTCCTTGTTCCTTAAACGCCGTCTTGAATCCTTTTGCCCTTATTCGTCCTTCCTTCCCCTAAATTCGTTGTCATGTGCCTTCATTTACCTTTTCGAACTTCTTTTTGAGTTAGCCTCTGCCACCGAACGATAATATTAGATCTATGGAGCGTGTTACGGTTTTACCCGTAACAAGTAACTCCAACCTGAGACGCTACTCTTCAAGAGTCCTTGAAGACGGGGATCAAGTCGAGGTCGATGTCTCGGTCGTTGACGACGATGATAAGTCGTTGTCTAGGACGACGTTGACGTCGCAGAGAGCGAGGGATCGGCGATGAAGTCGACGACGACGAGAAAGAGAGCGAGGAAGCGAGTATACGATGACCACCAGGTCAAAGGAACCGAATTGTCTACCAAGAGCTCTGAGGAGCAGAGAACCCAGGGTATGAATGAGTAGAATTAGGTTAGAGATACGTTCAAGCTCAGCTCGAACTTATATACTGATACAGTGGTTTAGGGCCGGTCTAACCTAATATAGTAAGAGAAATCTAGGGCAGGTGAAACCGTGTCCGAGACGCGTCGCGTCGCGTGTCACATGATGAAGGGAGAAACCGGAACGGGTATAATAGGATCAATGATCGGGTGATCAAGGATCAACGAGGCTGTTCTCGGATGATGACGGGTCATCAAGGCGATGCCGGGTGATCTAGGATCAAAGAGGCGATGAGCCACAGCCCAACCGTAAGGAGTCGGATCAGGGGATGATCCGGGGAATCTCTAGGGAAGATCCAGTCCTTGTGTAGCACGGGAACGCTACGTCCGGGGGAATGTCCAGTCAGAGTCAAGAGCCCATCCGAGGCTTAAGGCCGGGGATTGTCCGTTAAGGGGAAATGTCGTATCCGCGAGTCTTGATCGTCGAATACGATCTGGTAATACATTGGGGAAACCAGGAGAAGGGGAAAAGTCGTGGCGCCACCAGGGCACGTGGTCGTGAGGGAGTCACAGGTGACGGATGTCACAAAACTGTAACATTACCTCCGGTTCACATCTGAAGTACCATCTCAGATACATCGTCAGCTACTGTGGGGTGGGAGGACGTCGGTGACGTCGTCTAGGTCCAGGGGGAGCGGGTCCTGGATGAGGGCGAGCGAGAGCGGGTAGCGCTCGTCGAGAGGGTGGAGGATGGGAGAGTCCTCGGCGGGTGGAGCCAACGGGAAGAGAGGCTCGAGAGGAGGGGTAGGCGGGATCCAGGGAGCGGGATCGGGCCATTCTTCGACAGCGGGAAAGGCCAGGGGGCTGGCAGTCGAGGAGGGGGAAGAGGGAGCGGCTTCTTCATCCGCAGAGTTGGTAGACCGGGACTCTGTCCGGTGGTGCCATGCGTTGAGGACGCGAGCGATGTCCAAGATGATGGCGAAGGCGAGGGTGCACCAGGTAGCGAGTGCAACGATCATGGTGGTAGGAAAGGAAGGCGGGTGTGCACAGGTCCAATCCTTTTAACTGCGGAGTTTCCATCCGGGAAGATCCGTACATCAATTAAGAAGTCAATCTCCGATATGGGCGCAGAGTTGAAACTCGTGTGGGAGTTTCTGGGTGAAACGTCTGTTTCGGGGTGTTTCGACATGTTAAGCGCAATTAAGGGCTCATGTGAAACGTTCATGGTGATCCGCTGGGATCGGGGTACCGGTAGGCAGCTTGAGATGGGCAAGCGAGTCCTTTGTTACCGGAAATTATAAAGCCGTTGGGGGGCTACCGATGACCGTCGTTGGTCGGAACGTCTTTTGTTATCAAGTTATTCCGGACAAGCAGGTCCGCGAGGTTGGTGTGTTTTAGGCCATTCCAGGCTCTTCGGGAGAAGTTTCGTGACTTCTCGGAATAGACAGTTTCGGTCCCGTGTCTAGGGGAACGTAGGACAGGTGTTCGCAAGGGGATGAGCCAGCGTGGCGACCTGTCAATAAAAACTACTGGGGAGCGTCTGCTCCTTTCAAGGATCTATTGTTGGATCCAGGTTGAAACCTTTTGTTTCATCGGCACAGTTTTGCGACTTGGATGGTCGTTTTCTTGGAGACATGGCGCAGTCTGTCTCGCTATTCTGGCAGATGTTCATCGAGGATGGTTGGTCCCATGTGGCTATCTGCAATCGTCTGGGAGCTCCTTGCTCCGATGTCGGTGTTCGAGAAAGTCCCCGAGGGGAGTTGTGCGATGGGAGAAATCCGAAGAAATCCCTATAGGCCATCTACACTAGTTAGGGTTGCCCGTTAGCGGGCGGAGTCGTTCCGAGTCGTTGGACAGAAACCGTGTCCAGGGTCCGAGTTAGCAGATGTTCATCGAGGAAGGGGTTCCCATGTAGCAATCTGCGTTTCCG
>JBBPQN010000714.1:0-12932 GCA_038092575.1 Boletus subluridellus
GGTAGTAGTTGAGAGCAAAGAAGTGTGAGACTTATTTCAAGCTCAGACATTATATTTATATGTGTGTCTTTGTTTGTAGCACCAAATAACAACAGCTATCCCTTTGTTTTACTGAAATTTTATGAATTATATTAAAAGCTCTAAAACTGTTCCAATGATGTCCCTGTTTTAAAATGGATGTATCTCAGTGGCCCCTGAGCCAAATCACATGAATATTAGGTCGGCAGGTAGCCAGGGGTTTGTACGTCACATGTTCCCACCAACACTAAGCAGGGTTCCCATGCCTACAACTGCTATTCCACACACACTCGAAAACTACAAAACATTGGAACGGTTTTTGGAGTCACTGTATATACCTTAACAAGGTGCTTGAGCAATATGGAATGATCAACACACAACCAGCTTGCATCCCTCTTCCACAAGATTATTACCCAGAGAAGAACAAAGATCCTCTTAACCCTGAGTTGCATACAGTGACTCAAAATGGAAATGCACAACAGCCAGTTTTGTCAGATTGCTCGTCGTTTGCCTGCAACAAGTAACATCTGGCAATTATATCAATATGAGCATGTTCTGCTATGCCTAGGCTACCTTTTCGTGTAATTTTTTTTGCAGTACATCAATTGAACAATGAGTTCTGTAGGCGATAGTTGGATGAGTGCTGTGCATTACATATTATCTTGGGTGATCCTCCTACAAAAACCTGGCCTGTGGCGAGCGCATGAATCCCTGGCACCTGGAGAACACCTGTAATCCCTCCATCAGCCTTGTATTCACCCCCGTCCTATGACGAAGTATACTTCTCCAACAAAGAAGGCTCAGATTTGTCGCAATCGGGAGGCTGGCATGGCAGATGCCGAAATTGCCAAAAAGTACAGCCTCCATCGCACAACTGTCAACCGCATCTACGAGCGCTATGCTAAATCCGAAGATTTCCACCATATCTCCCAGAAGCCAGGTCGTAGTTGCCTGTTCACTGCCCACAACACTCGCTTTGCCATCCACACACTTGCTACAGGCAAGGCACATGACATTTCCAACCTTCAGAGGAAGTTTTTCCCATCCATTAACGCCCAAACCATCCAAGTCAGACTTCGACAATGTGGCCTGAAGGCCTATGTACGTTATACACGGCCTCTTTTGACCACTGCCCACAAGGAGAAGAGATTAGCATGGGCGAAAGCTCATGCTGACTGGACTGTTGAGAACTGGAAGGCAGTCTGCTTCTCTGATGAGTCAAAGTTTACTCTTTTTGGAACAGACAGCTGTGAATGGTGTTGGAGGACTCCTGACCAGGCTTTCGATGAGTGCTATGTAAAGAAAGTCATCAAACATGGTGGTGGAAATGTTATGGTATGGGGGTGTATTATGGCTCAGGGGTTAGGGAGGATTTGTCGCATTGAGGGCAACATGGATGCACAGCTATACACCCAGATCCTTGACAACGAGTTTCTTGGATTCCTCCATGATCTCGGGATCAACAAGAAGGACATTTATTTTCAGCAGGACAACGATCCAAAGCACACGTCAAAGCTCGCCACCTCTTGGTTCCAGAAGAAGAAGGTCGACAAGCTCGATTGGCTGCCAAATAGCCCTGACATGAATATTATTGAACATGCATGGGAGTACTTGGAACGTCGTGTGCATAGTCGCACACCACTACCAACAAATCTCAATGGGTTATGGGACGCTTTAGTGGAGGAGTGGGGTCAGATGGAGGATGACTACATTATGAAGTTATATGAGAGCATGCCAGATCATGTTCAGGCACTATTGGAGGCACAGGGGGGCCATACTAGATATTAGGACATTTCATAGCTTCGTTTGCTTGTTTTCGTTCAATATAACCTGATTGTTTCGAGAGCTTGTAGACCAAAAAATGAATTGCACAGTACATTTTGAGGCTTTCATGTTACACAACTTGCCACATTACAATCTTGCAATTTCACATCACTACATTTTATCCTACTGACCTCTAGCTCTCAAATGAGCCCAATATCTTATCATAATGTTGAATGGGTAAGGAGGAGCAGGTCGAAAAATGAATTATGTAATGCTGTGCATTTCCATTTTGAGTCACTGTATACACTTCAAGACAGTTATGGGATCATTACTATACCTTATGATTGGTACAAGGCCTGACATATTCATATTGTATACTGTCGCACAATTGGCCCATCAATCTGCCAATTCATCACAGAAGCACCTGGAAAAGGCTCTTTACATATGCTGATATTTGCTTGGTACTAGTAATTACTCATTGGTATGTGATGGAGATTCTGGCAAAGGCATTACTGCCTGTACTGACTCTAACTGGGGTCAAGATAAAATACTGGTCACTTGCAAATAGGTTTTTACCTGAAATTAGCAAATGGAATTTTCCTCTGGAATTCTCATTTACAAAAGACAACTGCTTTGTCTTCCACTAAAGTAGAGTACATGTCCTTGAGCAATTGTCATGTTGTTTGAATCAAATAAATGTTGGAAGAACTAGAGTATAAACTCAGTCCTATTCCCATCTGTGGTGACAACCAAGGATCCTCTTCATAGCAGAAAATCCAGTCACTGAAAAGTGCTCCAAACACGTTCATATTAAGTATTATTTTATACTTCATGCTGTGATGGTTTTCAAATAGATTGAACTGTTTTTTATCCCAGGAGATGACAATCCAGCTGATATGTTCACAAAGAATCTTGGACATGTCAAATTTTTCAGACAGCAACCTGATTTGGGATTCCATAATTTCACCTTTTACTAATGATTGTGTGATTGACTACAATACATCTGTCTTCACATACTACAGTATATTAGACAAGGGGAAGTATTAAATATATTAGTATACTCTATTAGTACAGTTGTTCACACATTTCATGTATTTAGATACAAACTCAGTTTGAACTGACTTTTTATATTGAACCACAATATTCCACTAAGTGTTATGCTCAGCCCAGATAGGGACAACCATAGACTCAGTGGAACAAGGTTGGAAGTCAGAAGTGAGGTCAATGATGGACCTTACTAGCTGGGTAGCTAGTTCAGGAATCAAAGGTTCTGGCAGCTGATAGCAAAGGTTTGTGAAGGAAGCATGTACTCAAAAGTAATGCAAAGATTTAGAGAGGTCCATGGAGTCAGGAAGACACTGGTATTGTCAATGTGACTGAGTAGGTCTAAGTTAGGGGATGTTGAAGATAAAATACAGTATAAGTACTAGGCCTAAAGAGAATTTGCAAAGAATATGGAAGGAAATGGGATGCTCAGTAATACATTGCGTGGGCAAAGAGGAATACTGTGGAGCAGTGCAAAGGGAAAGCCACAGGTTGAAGGTTACCTGATGCAGCCTATACTGCTAGGCACTTGTCAGGGGGGAAGATATAGTCCTTGGACAAAGGGTCTGCAAAGAGAGAAAATAAGGAAAGAGAAATTGAGAACAATTGTTCAAAAAACTGAATAGTGGCTGTGCATTGTTCATTTCATAAACTGGTCAAAAAGAAGCAAAAATTGGAATAAAAGAGACTTGTTGAAAAAGCCAAATGGTGGCTGTGCAGCATATGAATAGTGTATAAATAGTATACAAACAATATACAAACAGTGGCTGTGTACTCTTCATTTCATAAAATGATAAAATAAAGTGAAATGGAGAAAAAAGAATGAAATATAATATTACCCCCAGTTTACAGTTGAATCCCTGAAGAAGACCTTTACATCTCAAGATACCCATTGACAGGGGGGCCAGTTGTGTTGCTCCAAGCAATGTCATCAAGGATGTCAGAGTTATTGATGACAGGAGAGAAAGAATATGGGCATGGAGAAGCAATAAAAACTCACATGATTGTGCCAAAGATACAACTGCAAGGTGAGAACATACTAGTCAAAAGGTGAGGGGAGAACAGTGTCTTTTTTATAGACAAATGGAATGAAACTAAAATACTTGTTTCCCAGACTACTAATTTGCCTTTCACTGATGAAACACTATCTAAATCTACTAGAAATGAGTTGGTGAAAAACTTAGTATAGTCAGTTATGTGGGTTGTTCACCAATCCTCAACAATCATTTATGGATTGGTTTCTTGAAGAACACTTTAGTAATGGTCTGGAATTAAGATGGTGTGTCTAGTGCTTCACACTAGGAAATATACTAGGCAATACTTGTAAAGTTGCTAGCTTTAGGGGTTGGATTGGGACTTGATTGAAAGTGTATTCTAAAAAGGAAGTTAGTAGCTTTGTGGAGTAGTAATCCAAAGATATGTCAAATTGTAAAGATGTAGAGATGTTCCAGAATTAGCTGGAATTTAGTAATAGTTCACTTAGTTCACTCAAATAGGTTTTCATAACACAATATTAAGGAGAAGTTAAATCAGGCAAATCAAATTGTACTACAGTATCACTTATTCTCTTAAGTGGATACTCAGTAGAGTTAGCAGAATGCTGGTAGATTAGGCTTTTGGAGATCTATTCCTTTTAATTGCCCTGTATAGGGTTTTCTCTCAAAAGGTGTCCTATTACCCTCATTCTTTATAGGTACAAGTTTTTTACTTCTAACAATATAACTATTAGAAATGAAATGTGGAGATATTCCTTTACTAGATCTGTGCCTGTGGAGGTAACTCCAAATGATGATTGATAAATCAATGACAGGATAAAGACACTCTCTTGCTCCCTCAGACTTATAGTCCTTTAGACTTGTCTGAGATATATTAGTTGGATGAGATATCTGGGATATATTTCCTCTCTGAAGGGCTTGGAAAGCTCTTCTTTTATATGTAAATATAGGGGGCTGTGCTAGCCAATCATGAGTCTTGGCTGCTTACAAATCAGCTTACAAATGCCAAGAGATTTCTGATAAATACCAAGGTAAAGATTACCAAGCCAAAATGATGTACATTGTAATCAAGTTGTCACCTAGCAACTGTGGCTGAGTCAGAATGAATCATAGTGAGTCATGCTATGCAATGCTGTGCAGGGCATGGTTTAGGGGTATTCTCTCTTTACTGGCACTTGACTATATATGTAGTATTACAATTTATATAGTTATGTACTAATAGTAGTAGTAGAGTTGTGGTTGAAGAAAATTATTTATATCTCCTTATTCTTGTTATTCCAATAAAAATAGGAGAAGGTAGATTATATTAAGAGTTATCTGGCCCTATAGTATCTAAGGATTCTAATACTGTAGCTGTAAGTGATAGAAATATCCATTCTTGGATGGTAGCTTTTCTAACTATGTATGAAACCAGTTTTATGCAGATCAATGGGGTGTAGGAGAGTTAGGTGATGAGACATATCTGACACTTTTTTTTGGGTGGGTTGCGTAGGTTGAGTAGGTTAAGTAGCAGTCAAGTATTTCAAGTATTTCATCATTGCCATGTGGGTTTCCTTTTTTGCTAAGGAACTCTTGTCTGCTAAATAGGGCACAGCCACAGCCACATGTGTAGCATGAGTTGCCTACACTTTTGCTACATTTTGGTGTGCTTTTTTGTTATACATTTGCTACACATTTACTACACTTTTATGCTACACTTTTTCTGACACTTTCACTACACTTTCACTACATTTTTACTATACTTTTTGCTACACTTTTGGGCGCTTTTTTTGCTAAACTTTCACTAGCCCTTTTGCTACACTTTTGGCACACTTTCCTTCTACACTTTTGCTACATCTTTGCTATACTATTGGAAAATATCCTTGACTGAAAAGCTCAATAGTAAATATATTTACAAGACATTCCTGATAATTTAATGTGAAATTAGCTCAAAGGAAAAGTGTAACAAAAATGAAATAAATAAATAGGAGTAGGAAGCTTCTCATTTAACAAAGTGAAGGATGAGTTTGCAAGCTGACCTGTGTGAGGCCAAGGAATAAGGCTAAAGACAGTTGTCAGCTTGCAAACTCATCCTTCACTTCTCTAAATCAGAAGACTTCTATGAACCTAGCTTATTCCATGTGATTAAGCATGAAATATTTTATCTCACACCAACATATAATATTTTAAGCCTATTATAGATATACTCAAAATATTCTATCTTATAATTATATTTTCACAATTGATAAGCATCTTCACCCCCATTTGAACCAAAGGTCCAAATGTGAGTCAATGACTCATTGAACATTCTTGCACACTACTGGCACTTGAAACATGTCCATTTTTGGACATATAGTATAGATCTAACATATTCTCCCCCTTATTTTCTGCTCAATCACTCACTTTCCTAGTGCAAATCATGGATTTAATGGGTTATATTAGGCTTTACAGTATTTTTGAATATTTTCAAATGCTTTGATCACAATGTTAAAATGTAAATGGGCAGATATGTGAAAATCTACAGAAAACAAAAAAGTGTTCATATTTTTTGCCAGCTAGGTATGTATATGACTTAGGAAACTTGATTCTCACATAGTAAATATGTATGATAATAATGTATTGGAAGACTGTATAGCAGGGAGCTGTCTTTGTAATGGTAAGAGTGCATTTTTGACATATTATATCAATAGAACAAGTTGTCTAGACATCGGATATATGTCAGTATGCTTCATCTATATTTGAATTAATATTTAAAACACTCCCAAATATGTTGTGGAAGCTATAATGTTATGTTTTTAACATTGCATAGGAGATTTACTTAGAAATAGAAGTGCTATTTATAGCAATTGTTCCTGGTGATATTATCAATCTGTCTGCTTCCAATCCATTTATATAATTACTTAGACAACATCTGCAAAAAAAGTCTGTAAAGCATACATCAACCCTCTGCAAACCCTCTTGAAACCCTTTGCAGATCATCTATCAATCATTTGCTCCATGAATCACCTGACCCTCTATAGCTTATTAGATTATCAGAAACATAATTAATATTTTAATTATCAATTGTCTAAAATATGCAGAAACTTTCTGCAAATTCTCTGTAGACCCTGTTGAAATCATTTGCAAATAATTTATCAATCATTTGACCCCCAACAGCTTATTAGATTACAAAAAATATAGTTAATATTGTAACTATCAATTATTTTAAATATTGATAAATCATCTGCAAATCATCTGCAAACCCTTTGCAAAACATTCATCCATCATTTGACCTCCTACTTCTTATTAGATCATCAAAAACATAATCAATATAAATATTTTGAAACCATCAATTATACCTCTAGAGTATTCAAATTATCATTAGAAATAACACCAAAAAAAATGCAAATATATTAGATGATATAAATAAGCAAAACTTCAGGAATATATTAGGAAATGGCCAACAACCATCTTAGAAGGTACCCCCCCCATCTTAGGTCAGTTGGTGCCTGCCAAATAACCCCTCCTAAAGGGCCAACCCTCTTGGAAAAATTGCTGCCTAATATGTAGAGTTGATTGCACTGGATATTTGTCATGGTTTGCTCAAGGTCATTGTCTGAAGCAGGTGTGAATAAATGCTCCCACCACTTCTGAAAAATGGCAGTGCATAAGCAGATGTTTCATGAACTTAAAAGTAACAATGTGACAATGGCAGCATGCAAGCTGTTAGAACTTTCTTATTTCTTCACATTTCACTATCTTCTTTCACTTCATCACATTTAATCACCATTTCTCTTTACTTCATTTCCATCTACTATTCTTCTATTTCACTTGGTCCATGTGCATTCTCTAGTAGTATATATAGTAGGGACTGTGATATATCTAGTCCCATCTTCAAAATTGTCATTTACTTGTGATATAGTTGCTCACTTTGAGTAATCATCATGAGATCCTGATACAAGCCTAAGGGCAAGACTCACTGTGGTGAGAGGGGATTCTCTACTGCTCCTGGTCTTAACAGAGCACACAGGGGTGTACATAACTAGACAAATGATTTGGGACTCAGATGCTTGAAACACTTTAGGTTATAAGAATATGTGACATCTAAGTCTGCCTAGTACTTTAAAACCAGCATCATTACTAGTGCTGTCTATATCCACTATTGATAGTGATGGTCATAATGAAATGAGGTTCCCCTGATTGAGTATCTGACATTTTTGACTGGAAACAAGTGATACTTGTGACAGTTGGATAGAACTCAGGATGTTGGATGTGATACCAGTAGCAAGTTTCCACTGACTTGAACTCTGCCACACTTGGATTTAAAGCTTGAAATTGAACCACTACTACAACATAATTTCCAAAAAATGACACCATACTGCTATTTCCAACTTGCTCATTCCTAATGGCCCTTCAAGCCCCTATTGCTTCCAATATCAATACAACAAGGTGCCATCCAGCAGTACCATGACTTGGATTCTCCTCCAGTTTTTCTTTGGTGCAGCTTTGATAAGCACACAAGTTGTTTACATTCCAACCACCAGCCCACATCACAGCAAGTTTCAAGGTTGACACTGTATGCTATGGGTGTCACCAATACTACTCTGAGACTTTTCAAACATCTGACATGACTAAACCAGCAGTGGAACAATATATATATTTGCCCAGGCATCAGATGGGGGGCTGTTTGCTATACTTGAAGTGTATTGTCATGATGTTGTTGTCTGTGAAAGTGCTAGCTGTCTCCAAAATAAGCCACAGCTGGATAACAGGGATCTCCTATATTATCAGGTTCCACTCCATCCTTGCCATCTGCATCTGGGATGGTGGCATGGAACAGTATGGACAATACCATCTTGACTTCTTTGATAATGGTCAACCTGACACTGTGAACATCCCTGATGGTTATACAATTTGGCATAATTCTTATCTTAGCCAGCTTATGTATTGAGAGTGGCTTGTGTCCTGGAAGACAACCATGGAGATAGAAACAATTCATGAGGGTTGGAAGAGGAATACTGTCCAAGAGGGATCATGGCTTGTGCTCACTTATTCACATGCAGATCCTTATTTCTTTGAAATCCCCTGCAGACCATCTGCAGTTGAGATGGTCTTTACCCAATCTCAGGCTGCTATTTCCTATTAGCTTAGTGTATAATATATTTTACTTGTCTTATCTTTTGAATATATATATATACAATGATATCATGATTACTAGGAGTTGGGGCTGCATAGGGATCTTATGTAATCACATTTTCCAAGAAAGATGGCCACCCTAAATTGACAATATTGTGTTCAACACAATAACTTTACAGCAAGCCTGCAAGGGATTTTTTGTATGATAGTACATAAATAGGTGGGCCTAGCTAGGTCCAGTATAATGTATGTATGTTACTTTGAATGAGCAAGCCTGGAGAAATACATGGTGGAATATTTGCCATGGACAGGTAGGCTTGGAGATTAGCAAGAAAGTAGATAACTGTAACTAAATATACTATGAATAGATTAGCCCTTGAGAGACCAAAGGAGGACATACATACATCAGCTAAATGCCTCCATGCACAGAGCCATATAGAGCACAGAGCCACAGGTAGATCACCCTCTGTACAGATGTATAGAGCTGCACACCAATACATGATTGTACACAACTGAAATACTATACAGCCCCATATACATAGAATGACATGCATATTTGTACAATTTTGAAACATATTTGAATATACTGTATCCCATCATGCCCATAACTTAGCATAAATTCATAACATTACAAATGATATCACAATGATCCAAATTCAAAATTTGTGGCATGTAGACAAGAAATAATAAAAATTGAGACTGAGATAGCAGGTCAATACTAATCCATAGGTGCAAGAGCATACTCAGCCTCATCACCAGCTATAAGACAGCTGAAAGCCTTGCTAATTTCTCAACTGCACCCAATGTCAATGTTGAATGTAATAAACAGACAATGCTTACCTAGCATGTTCCATCCATCTCTCAAGCTGTTGGAGCTGAGATATACTATTTCTGTGATTAATAACATCACCAATTATTTCATAGAGTTTGTTATAGTTCCTTTTGTCAATATGTCCAGACTCCATCTAAATATCACCAATCTTACCATGCTACATGAGAAACCATAGTATAGACTTGATCTGTAATCTATGTATAGTCAACATTGCCTCTGAAGCTGCATAAAATTGCACTCAACCCAGCTACAACAAGGACAATTGCAGCCTCAGGAAAATACTCTTGGAATTCTGCAGTTGTCCCCAGATGTTTCTGACTATTTTCATATTATATTGCTGCTAATATAACAAACAGTGCTATGTATATGTGGAAATTTTCTTTTTTTATCCTATAGCACAAGTGAGGTCAATGGACATGCATGAAAAATATAGTGGAACACACTTGTGCATCCAGAGATGCAAGAAAAAGCTTCACATCCTTGTTTAGTATAGTTGCTTGATCTTATATTCATCAAATTAAAGCATCATCCTTGAGCTTTGAAGGTAGCTCAAGTTTGTAAAGTGAAGTGATCAAGCATACCTATGATTTTTTGATTTCTAAATGGAATATTAAGGCATCATTGTAGATCTGCAATGGTCAGTGTACTGAATTGACAGAAGGCCACACAAGACTTCTGAGAGTACATGATATGCACAGTCACTTTTATTTTATTTTATCTTTTTTTCTTACTTCTTTCTCTTTCATATCTTATTATGCACATGCTAGTCAATTAGTTGTGCTGAATTACTTTCACTTCACATGTGCATGCTATGCCATCTGTTATAGCAATTCACATGCAATGTTTCAAATGCATTTCTATTTATTACTTCCCATGTTCATCTCTATACAGTGCAAAGCTATGCTTTAATCTCCACACACTTATTTTCTGTTCTGTTACACAGCATTTTTAATATGTGTAGAAAATCTTGAGGATATGGGTAACCCACATGGGTTGTAGGCAGGGGTATCTGGTGGGTATGGGTAAGAGTATCATATGTTAGTATCTACATATATATCCTACCCTTTGGTGAGGATGTCAAGGGTATGCAAGCATATGGGAATGTATAGAGCTAAGGAAGTATGAGATTTTCTCAAGTAGTAAATACCTACCATATTACTAGTTACTGTATAGCATATTCAACCTTATTAACAAAAGATACCCTTGGGTGTTATCCACTACCATATCCATACCCACAGTCAAGGATATGAGATTTCCAAGGGTATGGATAGGAGTATCATCACAGATACAACTAGAGACTCCCCACAGACTAATCTACATTCCTGAACTCTGTCAAATCTTCATGATGGCATCCTATTCTGTTCATGAAATCCCAATTGAGTTTATCTCAAAATATTATCATGCAATGTTGGAATTGAAGGTTTAAATGGTGCCATTATCTTATATTTCCATCTTGACTTAGAGTTAGACTATCAACCTATTACAGACTACTACTCTCAATGAGTAGTATGTATCACCCACTGCCATTTCATGGAACTTTCCCTGCAAACTACCCCCAACCAGCAAAGTTCTACATATGTATGTGTTATGGTTCACTTCTATGATCTTCTATTTCATTTTACACTTAGTATCTTTTTCTCTTTTTCAGAATCATGTGACTAGATCATGTGATATGTACATCACCTGACTATTTATTCCTTCTTCATATGCAGGCTATACCATCAGTCATGGCAAATCACTTTCACTGTGTGCAGTGATAACAAACACATTTACTTTATTTATTTATTTCTGTTGCTTCTTATGTTGCTCTTCTATTTCATTCCATAACTGTGTACCTTATATTATGACTCATGGTTAATCTCTGTTACTCCTATATGCACATATATACTTGTATTGGTAGATCTTATACAAATGTGTACAACTATGTAGAATGATATAAAAATCTCAAGCTCTAAGCTGGATATCCTCCAATTTAGAGTTTTTCCCTTCAAAGATAGACTTGACCCATCTTTTCCATCTTTGCTAGTTGACATTTGGTGATGACCTGAGGTTCATCTTGACCTTTGGTTGGTTAATTCACTAGGCTACTGTATCTGCATATATGCCAACCAAAAAATGCCTGTTATGCTATACTAACCTCACAACAGAGCACAAAGTACATGTACACTGATGTTAAAGCTTATGTTATTGATGGGAGTAACTGTGTTATCATATATTTAGACTGAAAAGCTTTCTTCCAATAACATGCTCCCAGTGCAAACACACTCTTTTCAATTGAAGAAACTGGTTTCATGAGATCAGCAAGGTAGAGCTCACCAGAGAAGCCAATCTCATGTTACAGCTGCCTCTCCCAGACAAAGATCACATTGTATCTCTTCTTAGTTGGGATCAACTTGATAAATCCCTCATATGTGCTGAAACTCAAGCTGGTGCCTACTAATCCACCTACAGCATCACTCAACACCTAAAGAACAAGTAAGATTATTTCCACCACAAGTACAGTAATACCAACACCATGCCACCTCCTTACATCCCATGCACACTGTTTTACTTGACTGACTCTTTCTCCACTTGAGGGCTATCTAATTCCTTTATCTCCTTAGCTATCTATATATGAATATTCCAATTTTTGGGGAAAACTGCAGCACCTTGATTGTTCTCTCCCCTTTGTCTGTCCTATATATTTGACCATCCATCAGCACCAAGGAACCTAATGTGAACCACTTTATGCTCACATCAATATATATGCCCCTTGTTATGCTTGGCTCAGGTAGAAACAAGCATAGGCTCTGCAATCAAAGGTTCAAGGGTTCTAGCAGTATGATTGAGGATGATCAGCTGAGTTGAGAGATGAAAGGGTTCAAAGTAGATCCTCCTAGAGGACTTAAGTTCTAGTGGATCTAAGTGCACACTCAGTAGTAGTGTGAAGACTAGTTGAAGGTTCTGACACCACATATGTAGTGTCAAGGTCAAGGAGAAAGGGTGAGTGAAGCAGATCAAGATTGGGAAATCTACTAAGCACAGGTGTGAAGTCTTAAGTACTATGATAGCCTCAGCAATGAGTAAGCAGGTAGAATGGTGAAGAATGAAGTGGAATATGCTAAAGAATACATCAGATAGAACCCAATGCAAGGTAAAAGAAAGGGTTCATAGAAGGGGCCAGAAGGCAATGGAAACCAACTGAG
>JBBPQN010000715.1:0-12919 GCA_038092575.1 Boletus subluridellus
TGTCCCAGGGAGAGCAGTGTATTCCAAGTCAAAATCCTGGAGGAAGAGGAGCCACCTGGCCTGTCTTTGGGAGAGCTTCCATGGCTCTTTGAAATAGGTGAGGTTCTTGTGGTCGGTAAGAATCTTGACTGGATAGAGGGAACCCAGTAGATACTTGTGCCAGTCCTTGAGTCTGTGAATGACTGTGAGAAGTTCTCAATCAAAAATGTCATAGTTTCTCTCGGCTGGAGAGAATGTCTGGGAGAGGTATCCACCTGGGCATATATGTCCATGGCATTTGGGTCATGACATTGTCATCCTTGTCCTCCTTTTCCTATGGGGATCTGAAGGATTCGGTGCATGTCCCTGATCCTGGCTAGTCCACTTTCTATCTCTGCAGCTTTGTTGTACACATCCTTGATTTTCTCAGCAGTTTTGAGAATATTGGTGAGGGTTAACTGCTTCACAATCTCCCTATTGAGTCCTTAAAGGAACCATTCTTGTAAGGCTCCTCTTTCTTTGATCCTGGCCTGGGTGGCAAGGACCACAAACTCTGTGAGGTATTTCTTGAAGCTGTCTTCACAGTTAAGATTCTGTTGCAAAGAGGCAAGTTCTACTTGAGCGTGGGAGGCAGCATCATAGGGAGAGAAGGTGGTAGAGAACACCTCCTTGATATGGGCATAGTCCTTCTCTTCTGCAGGGATAGTCCTATCTGTGAGCTTGATGAGCCAAGCCTTGGTGAATGCTTTGCCTTTTCCTGTAGGCATGTGGTTCAAAAGGATAAAGCCCTTTGCTTTATTGGTCAAATCTGGGTGGAGGGAGAAGTATCCGTCCATCCCTAGGATCCATTGGTTGGCATCCTTTCCTTCTTCCGAGAAATCCTCTGGCAAGGCTGCTTTGATATCCTTGGCCATGTTGTTGTTGTCTGAGTCTTCTTTGTCTCCTATGGGGTAGTCTGGGTTTGGTTCTGGTGGTCCTGATGTGAGTGGTGGAGGTGCTGGGCAGGGATGAGATGAGATGTAGGCTTCTGGGTCAGCACCGGTGAGGGTGGTGCATTCATAGGTTCCTCCTTCTGTTCCTACTATCTCCTCTTCGGGAATAGAGTACTGGATAAGGTTGGTGGGAGGATGAGAGCTGACAGAGGAGGAGCAAGAGAGAGCTGGTGAAGCTCTATGAGGGGGAGGACCAGGGGTGGGGTTGCTCTGCGAGTAACCAGGTACCCATCACTGTTCAGGTATAGCAGTGAAGGTTGAAGACTGTGGTGGTGGATGGGGTGGGTGACTTGGATAGAGGTGAGCATAGGCTTCACTAGTTGTTTCAAAGGGGAAGACTTCGTAGAAGAAGGTCAATCTTCAAGAAGCTTCAGCACACACTCAGAAGTAGTGTGGAGACTTTCAGAGGTTTGAAGAGTTCAATGCCACACATGTAGCATGGAGAGTATTTGCTATGATGGGTGAAGCAGATCAAGATTGAGTTCTACTACACCAGAATGTGAAGTCTTAAGTATGGACTAGCCTCAGCAATGAATAAGTGAGTAGAAGAGTGAAGAACGAAATGGAAGGTGCTAGATAATACACTGGACAGAACCTGAGAGAAGATAATGGAAGGGATCTGTGGAACGAGCCAGAAGGTGATGGAAACCAACCTAGTTGGGATAGATATTAGTACTGGACAGGGCTAGAACAATCTGGTCGCTAATGGATTAGAAGAAGACAAGAAGAGACATAGAAGAACCAAGGACACAATGGATGTAAAAGAAGGACAGGAGGATGAAAAGAATAGGACAAATTGTAACATTACCCTCTCATTACAATCAAATCCCTGGTGAGATAAGTCCTACAGATCAATATACCCTCCAACAGGAGAGCTGGTCATGTTGCTCATCACTTCATCATTAAACATGTTGTCAGAGTTGTCAATGACAGGGGAGGGGGAGCGTCAACAACGAGATGCAGGGGGTTGTTGAGGAGGGTTTCACAGAGTGGGAACACATCAAATAGAGTGGGGGGAGGAGTGGTCTGAGGAATGTGAGTGATTGGATTGGGGAGAGGTGGAAGGTGAGGGTGGTGGAGGTGGAGGTCAAAGGGGGCAACCGTATTGAGGGTGGCCAGGTGCCCAACACAAACAAGAGGGGCATTGGTAATAGAGACATTGGGCATGATGGTGACCCAGACAATGGCATTGGAGGCAGATCTCATGGTATTGTGGGTGTAATGGGGGAAGGGGTGTCCTGCTGTCATGTCCTGTCCACATAGCTTTGACTCATTCTAAGACTGCTACCTTGTCCAAGTTGAGAGGGGAGGAAAAGGCTGATGGCATGGAGTTGCCAGATGGGGAGGGTCTAGCAGAAGAAGGAACTCCAGCTAAGTCTCTGAGGTAGTGGTCTATGTCCTCAAGGAATTCTAGCATCCCTAGTTGATAGAAGGTGATGAAGAGGGCAGCTTCCAGCTTGCAATGAATGTGTTCAATGATGTGGAAGGTGAGGGTGGTTTCAGCATTGGCAGAGAAGGTTTGGGTGATGGTACGGAGGCAGCAGATTTGATGATAAGATCTGTAGAGGGCATATAGAGGGGATCCAATGTCAAGGTGGCTTTTGATGGGAAGAATGAGACAGGAATCTTGTAAGTAAGAATTCAAGTGGGCAATGTCTTCTGCAAGAAGGAAAATTGTCACAAAGACGTTGGGCATCAAGGGGGACAGCGACCAAGGGGATGGCAGTAGTGATGGTGGCAATGGAGACTGTTACGGTTTTACCTGTAGCAATGGTACTCCAACCAGAGCTGCTACTCCACAGGAGGTCTTGACTTCAAACAAGTCAAGGTTGTTGTTGTCAATGATGTCAGTGAGTGAGAGAAAGCATGGAAGCAAGTAGTACAAGGACAACCTTGTCCAAGGAACAAGAAGTCTACCAAAGATCTCTTATGGAGCAGAGAACTCTGGGTATGATTGAGTAGATTCAGGTTAGAGAGCTATTTGAGCTCAGCTCAAACTTATATATGAGTACAGTAATTTAGGGCAGGTCTAATCTGATATGGTAAGGGAACTCTAGGGGAGGCAGAACCGTGTCTGAGATGCATTGTGTCGCATATTATATAATCTAGGGAGAAACTGGAATGGGTATAATGGGATCAATGATTGGGTGATCTAGGATCATCGAGGCAATGCTCGGGAGATCTTGGATCTGTAAGGTGATGGGCCACAGCCGACCAGGGAGAGTAGAATCAGGGTAGATCCAGGGAAACTCCAGGGAAGATCCAGTCCTTATGTTACATGAAAATGTAATGTCAGGGGGGATGTCCAGTCGCTAGGGGATATCCTGGTGTCCTTGTGATGAAAGGGAACTCATCGTCCAGGATGAATGTCCAGTCAAGAGGTAAGAGCCCATCCTAGGCATAAGGCCAGGGATTGTCTGTTAGAAGGGGAAAGGGGTAGCTGCGAGTTGTGATCGTTGAATACGATCTGGTAATACAATGGTGGTGCTGAGAGGGAAGTCAAGAGGGGAAGATGAAAGGAATTCATGGTGATGCCAGGTCATGGGGTCATGAGGGGTCATGGGTGACACCAGGTCACAAAAACCATAACAGAGACAGGGGCGAAGGCAGGGGACCAAGGTTAAGCAGCCATGGTTCCCCAGCTGGGGGTGGCTTGTCAAGAGATAGGAGGGGAGGAGTCATTGACAATGACAGATAGGATGGAGGGATCAACGGTGGATGCTGGCATGGAGGAGACTAAAGAGAGTGAAGGAGAGGACAGAGGAGTGAGGAGGTTTTTGATAGACATGGCGGTTTTGGGAGCAGTTAGTGCAGGGAGTGGTTAGCCCTTTTATAGTCTGCGAGGATGTCTGGGGCGTTTCCTAATTCCTTTTCTGAGACCCAGGAATCATCTTCAGCGGTGTATCCTTTCCATCAGACAAGGTAGGAGCAGTGTGACGGAGCTCCTTTGTGTCATATGTATGATCCTTTTGGTTTCATATTCTTCTTCCCCAGCGATTAGGTCAGGCAGGGGAGCGGGGAAATTCTTTCCACAGATAGAGTTTTCTTGATAGGGGGATAACAGGGAGGCGTGGAATATGGGGTGGATTTTCCAGGTTACAGGGAGGCACAGTTGGTAGACAATAGGAGATAGGACTTTGGTGATAATGAAGGGTCCTTCCTGTTTAGGGGTGAACTTGGGGTTGGTGACAAGCCGTTTCAAATTCCTGGCTTCAAGCCAGACCTTGTCTTTCTTTTTGAAGGGCGTAAAGGATCATCTGGTATGAGCAGCCATCACCTGTCAGGCGAGTTGATGTGAGGCTAGAGCCTCATTCCTGGCTGCAGAGAGGGATTTCAAATGGGACTCCACTGCAGGTAAGGGGGATTCTGGAAGGAGTGATGGTAGGGCACGGGGTTCATAATCCATCATAAGAAAGAAAGGGGATTGATTGGTGACAGAGTGGGGGTGATGATTATGAGCAAATTCTCTGTGTGAGAGATTTTTGGCCCAGGAGGTAGGATTGTTGCCGCAAAAGATATGGAGGTAGATTTTGATTTCTTGGTTAACTCGTTTAGTTTCTCCATCGGATTGAGGGTGGTAAGCGGTTGAAAGGGAGAGGTCATATTTAAGTAGTTTCCCTAGTTCTTGAGCGAAGGAGGAGGCAAATTGTGGCCCGTGGTCAGAGATTACTTTGTCAAAGAGCCCAAATCTGAGGTATACTTTGTGAAAGAAGAGGGTGGTACTTCCTTCAGCAGTGATGGATTTCTTGGTGGGACAGAGAATCACCTCCTTAGTAAGTCCATGGTCGACCATGACCAATAAGGTATCAAAGCTGTCAGAGAGGGGTAGGTCAGTGATGAGGTTGCAAGAGATTTGTTGGAAGGAACGGGATGCAGAGAAGGGAATAGGAGTGAGTGGGGGAACAGTGGGATGGGTATTGGACTTGTTCTGTTGACAAGTGGCACACCCAGCAATGTATCGGTGGACAAAGGTGGCTAGACCGGGCCACCAGAATTCTGAGGCAACTAGTTGCCTAGTTTTCAAATAACCGGGGTGACCGGCTGTTGCATGGTCATGATATCTCAGAATGATTTCTCAACAGAGAGAAGCGGTGGTGGGAACATAGACACAACCCTGGTATGTGAGGATGCCATCTTTACACTTCCAATCAGAGAGGTAATTATGGAAAGGGGCAGGGATGTCGCCTTTGAGTGATTGGAGGAAGTTAAGGATGAGGGGGTCGCCAGCAGAGGCAAAGGAGACTTTGTTATGTAGGGCTGAGTCGATGATTCATATGAAGAGGGATGGGGGAAGAAGGGTAACTCCTTCATTGTCAAGGTCGGAGGGTGGTAGGAGATCAGTCCGGTGGGACAATGCATTGGGACCAGCAAGCAGCTTTCCTGGTACATGGATCATTTTGAGGTCGAAATCAGCAAGGTCCAATAGTCAGCAAGCTTGCCAGCAATTCAGATCCTGTGGTTTTCAAAAGTAGGTGAGGTTCTTATGGTCAGTGAAGACCTGAACAGGGAAGAGAGATCCATGGAGGTAATGGCGCCAGGATTTAAGGGCACAGATGATGGCCAAGAGTTCATGGTCATAGATATCATAGTTTTGCTCTGCAGGGGAGAAGGATTGGGACAAGTAGGAACATGGATGCCAATCACCATTGACGTCAGTCTGGAGTAGAATGGCGCCTGAGGCATACTTAGAGGCGTTGGTGGCGATGGTGAAGAGGGCAGACAAGTTGGGCATTTGAAGGACAGGTTTGGCAAGGAAGTGCTTTGAGAGAACTGAATGCCTGTTGGCAAGCAGGAGTCCATTTCCAGGCAAGATTTTTCTTAGTGAGGTCAAGTAAGGGATGGGCTACAGAGGAGTAGTCTGGGATAAATCATTGGTAGAAGTTGGCAAATCCTAGCAAGGATCAAATGTCTTTAACCTTTTTGGGGGTGGGCCAGGTTGTGATTCCATCAAGCTTTACTGGGTCCATGGCAACATGTCCTGGATGGATGATCATGCCAAGGTACTCAACTTCTTCAATGGCGAAGTTACATTTCTCCAGTTTGAGGTGGAGATCTAGTTCAGTCATTCATTCAAGGACTCGTTTGGTTTGTTCTTCATGGGTGTTTTTGTTGGGGGAGAAGATGAGGAGGTCATCCATGTAGATTACTAGCCATCCTTCTGCGAGCATATCTTGAAAAGAGTCATTCATGAATCTTTGGAAGGTGGCGGGGGAATTGGTAAGACCGAAGAACATAACTGTTGGCTTGAAGAGGCCTTTGTGGGTGACAAAGGTGGCTTTCCATTGGTGGCCATCTTTGATACAAACATTGTTATATCCCCAGTGGATGTCAAACTTGGTGAAGACTTTAGCATCTTTCACTTTGTCTACTAGGTTGGAGATCAGGGGAAGTGGATAGGCATCTCAGATAGTATGTTCATTAAGGTAGCGATAGTCTTGACAAGGTCAAAGGCTACCATCCATCTTTTTGACGAAGAAGAAGGGTGCAGCTGGGGGGGAGTTTGATGGTCAGATCTTTTCACAGCTGAGGTTCTTACCAAGGAAGTCCTCAGTGGCTTTCTGTTCATCAGGGGTTAGGGAGTAAAGTTTCCTGATCTTTGGGATAAATGAGTCTTTGAGGTTGATTTGGTGGTCATAGGGTCTTGAAGGAGGGACATGCTCAGTGGCTTCCTTCTGGAAGATGGATGCGAATTGTGAGTATTCAGGGGGTAGGGTCAGTTTGGGTTTGGACTTTTCGGCTGCAATGGCGAGTTCTATAGCCGAGGTGAGTTTCTTGATAATGGAGGATCTGAGAGGTATGATGTGGGATCTGCATTGGAGGACATGATGGAACACCCAGTTGTTGTTAGTCCAGGTGAGATAGTCAGATTCCTCTCTCCAATCATTGTATTGAAAGAGATGAGAATCGGTGATGGTGTCCACGTGGACATGTCTTGGAGGGGGGGTAGTAGATTTTCAGTAGAAGGAGTTGTGTTGTTGAGTATCAGTGGAATGGGAGGAAAAGAGGTCCTTGGACTGGTTGCATGTCTCATTGATGGAGATGGTACAGTTCTTCCAATGGATGATGGGATTGGCTGCTTTTAACCATGGTAGTTGTAGGATAATGTTGTCCTTTCCAAGGTTCATGACATGGAATAGGACCTTCATAGCAATTCCTTCTATATTGACAAAGAGGGTGGTAGAGAAGTGAATCACTCCTTTTTTGTTGGGGGAGTTGTTGGCATTTCAAGCGATGAGGGGTTCAGGGAGTTTCTGAGTGGGGAGGCAGTTCTTGTGGACAAAGTCCCAGTTGATGCAAGAGATGCTTGCATCACTGTCAATGAGGGTGGAGGCATCAACGGCTTTCAATGTGTGCGATGGTACAATGAGCTAGATTGGAATCTTCATGGAAGTGGTAGATTGTACAGTTACATGGGCACACGTTACAGAGGGAGGACCTTTCATTGGATGGGACTCCCTTTCTAAAAATCCTCAGAGAAGACAACCCTCACCACAGTGGAATCTTCATCATCTTCAACCTCCTTGAGCTTGGGGAGTTCCTCCTCTACTACTGCTTTCACCTTCTTCTGGGCATTGATCTTGGGTGTGGAAGAAAAGGAGGGGCATTTGTTGGAGAGGTGTCCAGCCTTTCAGCATCTAAAACATAACCCCTTTTCGATACACTTCTTCCTTTCCTCAGGGGTGAGCTTTCCTACTTGAACTACATTGATGTCCATGGTGTTGGGGTCACAGGTTTTCTGAGAGGAAGGGGTGGAGAAGGAGGTATAGGTTTGTCGACCGGGTTGGCAGTTCCTTTTGGTGATCTCACTGGCTTGGTTGAGGGAGGTTTGGAAAAGAACAGTTTTCTTGTACCATTCCTTGATGGCAGTGGGGATGTTATCCATTCCCATCACTTTCTGCATAAGGTAGTTGGGGAGGGTGGCAGAGAAGTAGCTGATCAGGATGTTGTTTTCGGCAACTTTAGCCTGAGAAGCTTTATTCTTAAACTTGGCTACGTAGCAGTTTAATGAAGGGGAGAAGGAAGTCTCGTTCTTCTCCCACGACACTCAAGTGGTGAACAGCCAAGCAATGGCATTATTAATGACGTCATTGTGTTTGAAGGCCTTCTTGAACTTGTCCAAGAAGTTGTTGAAGGTTCCTAGGGAGGGTTGGTTGCCCAAAAGGGCAGAGAGGCAGAAGGTGGAGGCCCAGGTTGCTGTGGAGCCCTTAGTCATATGAGAGAGAGTGAAGGTGACCTTTTTAGCGCTAGTGTTGTAAACTTCCTCATTGATGAGGAGATAGACTTGAACAGTGTCAAGCCATTGGATGGCAGTTTCATAGGAACCATCGAAGGGTTCAGGTGCTCCAAGGCGAAGTTCAATAGGTTTGTTGGACATGGTGGGGTTCAAGGGAGGGAAGGGGGGTAACAAGGATCCAGAAGGGAAGGAGTATACTCCTGGTTGGTTAGGAGTGTGCTGGGAACGGGGGAAGACTGGGGATACAGTGACTGTGGTAGGGGATGGGGGTGTGGGGGTGCAAGGAAGGGTCAGAGATCTAGAGAGATTGTGAGATAACTCGAGTTTTTGTTGTTGTTTGTGGTTAGAGGGAACAGGGACATCTGAGTCATACTCCTCTTCCTCTTGTTCAGATCCTTCTTTCTCATGAGAGGATTCTAAGGTGGGTTCTGGGGGTTGCTGGTGTGGTTGAGACCAGCTGGGGTTCAGTGATGGTCGTTGGTGGGAAATGGTGGGCAGCTATGACGATGGTAGTGCCAATGGGGTGAAATCTTGATCTTTTGTTATGCTTGACTCAGGTAGACATGAGCATAGGCTTTGCTAGTTGTTTCAAAGGGGAAGACTTCGTAGAAGAAGGTCAATCTTCAAGAAGCTTCAGCACATACTCAGAAGTAGTGTGGAGACTTTCAGAGGTTTGAAGAGTTCAATGCCACACATGTAGCATGGAGAGTATTTGCTATGGTGGGTGAAGCAGATCAAGATTGAGTTCTACTACACCAGAATGTGAAGTCTTAAGTATGGACTAGCCTCAGCAATGAATAAGCGAGTAGAAGAGTGAAGAACGAAATGGAAGGTGCTAGATAATACACTGGACAGAACCTGAGAGAAGATAATGGAAGGGATCTGTGGAATGAGCCAGAAGGCGATAGAAACCAACCTAGTTGGGATAGATATTAGTACCGGATGGGGCTAGAACAATCCAGTCAGTGATGGATCAGAAGAAGACAAGAAGAGACATAGAAGAACCAAGGACACAATGGACATAAAAGAAGGACAGGAGGATGAAAAGAATAGGACAAATTGTAACATATATGACATTCTTTGTTGTCCTCATGTTCTCCTGAGAGAAGTTGCATAAGATTGATATGCCTTGTGTTGACCTAGTGTTGCTGCACTGGCAGCTGTCTGTGGGAGTAGGTTGGGCTAGATAGCTCCAATGACTAGAAGCTTAAACCTTTTGTTATGCTGAGTAACAATGGAACACCAACAAGTAGTTGGAGTTTGTCCAAGGACACTCTAATGACAAGATAGAGTGTATGCCAGCCCACTATGCTAAGTCTCAATAGATGGCTCTCACCAGAGAGCAGATCAAGAAGTGAAAGAGGAAGCACAAGAGCTGGCGAGGAAAGCAAGCCAGCAGTGAACTCCAAGATACATGGTAGATTGTGTGGGTTTAAGTTAAAGAGTAGTTACAGGCGGAGACTGAATATATATACTGCCTGGAGTCAGTTTAGGGCAGGTGAGTCGGAGACTGAAACTAACATAAGAGGAGGCACGAGCACAATGATGAGATAAGGAATGTGTTGCATATAACAAGCACATGACGTAGAAGGCAGTGTCCTCAGGAAGAATAGGAATGGAAGAAAACAGAATGGGAAGAATAGGATCAGAAAGGGGCAGTGTCCTCAGAGAGGAATGGAACAGTGAGGCAGTTCTCAAAGGCAGTGTCCAACACTGCATCCTCCTGTAATGAAGCCACAATGTCATCCCACAGGGAAGACCTGGGGTAGTCCAAGGGAATGATAGGGGAAAATGAAGGGGGGTTGACAGTACCCATAACAAAATTGACATCAACTTTCTTGCTTGCTCCCTTCTGATCTGCTATGAAAATGCTAGGAACATCCATTGGCAGCTGTTAGGACCGTGCTGGAACTCCTGAGGGTAACTCCAGAGAAGCAGAGTTCAGAGGAGTTGAGACGTCAGCTTCACCTTATGTGGTGCACCCTTGCTGATTCATGGTGTCTCAGATTTCGGAGCAGGAGCAGAGAGAGGGTGACTCAGAGGATTTGGAGTCCGTGTCAAGGTTGATATCAGAACTAAGTAAATACAGGAGTTCAGAGGATTATATATACATCGGGGATACATAGCATTAGTAACGGAGGTATAGTGGATTGGTAAATAGATCAGTAACCGGAGGAGAAGTGGAGCCAGAGCTGTGCATCTATATGAGACACAGGATTAGAGGAGTACAGAGGGCGGAGCTAGTACATAAGGAGAATGGAATGTAAGTATTGTAAGTAATCTACACAAGTCCAAAGGTTTAGGAGTTGTGTCTCAAAGAGAATGCACCGGAGTTCATATGTAACAGGTCAGAGGTGGTTCCAGAGGCCGGAGGTACAGTATATGACAGCAGCAATAGGAATATGAGCATTTGTGTCATGTGGTGTGCAAATTTCTACATCATCAGTCATGGATTCCATGTCAGTGTATGAAATGCAAGCTCAGGCTGTATAGATGATAGGCTCACTCCACCATACAGTAAATAGAAATCCAGCTAACCCAATGACATGCAGTCAGCCCAGCCCCTGACATGGTGCCATAAAAATGCTTCCATGCCAGTAATTTCATCGTGGCAGTGTACAATTCTTGGTCTTTTAATATTTTGTACAGTTGTGACATGAAGGTCAACTGTGAGCAGAAAGTGTTCACATGGGATTGTCATTGTATTAGAGACATGGATGTGATCATTAGCAACACCTGCAACACTCTGATGTCATCTGTATCATCTATATTTGTGAGTGTAGAGTTTGTTGCAAGTGTTCAAGCAGTGTGGAATTGTTGCTGATTGCAATGACACCTCATGACATGGAAAACACATCAGCTGTGCATAAGTATATGATATATTTACACCAAGTTACTCTTGTCCATAAACTAAACTAATCAAACACTGTTCTTCCTCATTGTGTTTTCTGTGTGCTCAATAATGGTTGTGTACTTGTGTTTTTCTTTGGGTATTGATGCTGTTACTAGACACTCTTTTGCAACAGTATAGTGGTAATAGATAAATCAGCTGGCATTCTCGACCTTTATATAATTGAGGTGGTGGTTTCTGTTGTGGAGAATGGAGTGTTCATCTTGGAATGCTTGCTTGCTCCATATGATGTTGTTGTTGTATATGCCTTTGTGCATTGGCTGGATTGACTTCTTATCCAACCAGTCCTTCTCAACACTGATCACAATGGCATTTTCAACTTTTGTATTTTGCAACCCCTTTTGCATTACTGAGCACTTGAAGCTTCTGAAGTACTTCAAGTCAATTGGATGTGAGTTGATTGACTGGATAACTATCTTTGGTCCACATCCCAGGTCATTGTTGCTGAGCAGGATCATCAGTACATAACCCAATGTGGCCCTCTGGAGATTGCTATAGATCTGTTCAATCATTCCCTGCATGTCATTTTGCTTGGGAGGCTTCACATGTAAGCATGCATTTAAACCACACTGCATACATAGCATGTACTTACTATGCTTTTGCCTTTCAGTATCTTTGCTGCCTTGGTTGCACTGGTCATGGATTTCTTCCTCTTGCTCTACAACAGATGCACAACTATTTTATATACTTACATAGTACCAATATGTTGAATTGTTACCTTTCCTTTTCTGGCTTGTTCCTGCTCAGCCTGACAATTATCAATACCATATTTATAATATATATATGGAAATCCAACACACCTCACTGGTTATGTTCATCATTGTTGCTATTAATGAACTCTGTGGAAACAATCTTGGATTTCCTTTATAACACTCTCTTTGCAGCAGGCTATGAACTCTGAGCATAAGTATTTGGAATACTTATGCACACATAGCATTGTTATACATTATCTTTTTCTGCTTTGTTGTTGTGTCCTCTGTATTGTCATCAATAACCATTAGATCATTGATGATTTCCTAGTTGCTCTACATAAAATATGATGCAAATTGAACAATCCAATAGAATTTTTGCATGCAGTTTGACTTGCCTTGTCCTGTATGTTTCCAATTTCTCATCCAACTGACAGAATTGCTTACATCTATTTCCTCATTGTTGGTGTTTATGGGCTGTAAGAATAATAATTGAATTGAAAAATGGTGTTAATGAATATGCTGCATACCTTGAACTTTGTTGTGGAACTGCCCACCTCAACTGCAATGTTTGCTTTATTGTATGCATCCTAGATGTCTCATGTTACATATATATATGCACATGCTGTGATGATATGATGCTTGTCTGTAGGGTGTTGGAGAGGCCATTGGCACCAATGCCAAAGCTTCTGCCCACCTTGGTGGTCTGGGTTTGGAGGTTCTAGAGCTGGTGTGTATAAGTATTCCAACTACTCACACATACTGCCATGCAGCAAGTCACTTCAGGTTACTGTTGTGAGATGACTCGAGCAAACACTGGCGAGACTCTACTAGGGCTACACCAAACCAAACGATAAAAGAGAAAGCAGAGGTTATGAGATGAGACGAGACGGGCCTTCCTTAATCAACTCGCAAAGACGTAGGTCGCAAGTGACAAATGGATTAGACTGGGGAGTCCAGTCGAGTACAGCTACTTTATATATGTTACAGGATGGCGCACGGACCATAGGGTCCATGGGAAAGACTACTAGATTTAGGTAGATGAAAGAAGCGTTTGTGAGAGAAAAGAATGATGATGAGAAAGCAGAAGCGGAAATTAATAAGGCGTGTGTGC
>JBBPQN010000716.1:0-12912 GCA_038092575.1 Boletus subluridellus
GGGGTCAGAGGTTGCGTCTCGAATGAGAACGTACCGGAGTTCGTATGTACAAGAATCGGAGTTGGTCCGGAGGACCGGGGTTGGACTTAGAGAATTTCCGGGATATGACATTGTGTCAGGGCGTGAGACTGGTTGACCCAGCAGGGTTGCCTGATATGGTTTAACACATGAAATGTTGACAGTAGGATGAATACACATAGAGTTTGGCAATTTGAGTTTTATGGCATTAGGAAGGACCTTGAGGATTTCATATCGGCCAATCCATTTTTGGGTCAACTTTTTCACCATATAAGGAAGCTTCAAGTGTTTGGCCGAAAGCCAAACTTGTTGTCCTTTCTCATAATTAGGAGTGTCAGATCTTTTGTGTTCTGACTGCTTCTTCATTCTTTCTTGTGCTTCCTCTAATGCATCTTCTACTTCTTTATGGGATTTTCCCATCTCCATGCCGAATTCTTTTCCCATGCCTTTGGCTTTTCCTTCAAAACCCATGCGAGGGGCGTAGTTGTGTGTGATATTGAAAGGAATAGTACCAGTAGCGGTGGTAAGGGAATTATTGTAATGGAATTGAGCGACTTTGAGCCAATCGGCCCATTCGGTCTGTTGCTTAGCTACATAAGAGCAGAGATACTGTTCAAGTTCTCTATTAATATGCTCTGTTTGTCCATCTGTTTGTGGGTGGTAGGCGGTGGAGATTTTCTGGGAGATAGAAAGAAGTTTACATAATTCGGAAGTAAAGTCCGAAACAAATTGGGGACCTTGATTGGAAACGATTGTAGAAGGAAGTCTGTGGATACACCAAATATTATCTCTAAAGATAATGGCTAGGTCCTTTGAAGAAACAGTATCGTAAGTGGGAATAAAAACAACTTCTTTAGAAAATCAATCAATGACAACACAAATGGCAGTATAACTGTGGGAAGCGGGTAAACCTGTAATGAAGTCAACAGATAGATCTTCCCAAGGTCGTTTAGAAGTGGGT
This sequence comes from Boletus subluridellus, assembly GCA_038092575.1. Lineage (NCBI taxonomy): Eukaryota > Fungi > Basidiomycota > Agaricomycetes > Boletales > Boletaceae > Boletus > Boletus subluridellus. The sequence continues at coordinate 980 of JBBPQN010000716.1, forward strand.
AAAGGAAGGAGTTTTCCTGCCGGTGCCTTTGACTTTCCCTTTGTTTGGGCACACACTTGGCAGCTATCTACATAATTTTTAATGTCTTTTGTGACACCAGGCCATGAGAAATAACAAGTGAGAAGATGAGAAGTGTGGGCTTGGCCTGAATGTCCGCCAATGGGAGAATCATGACAAATTGTAAGAAGTTCTGTACATAAAGGTTCAGGAACAAAGACTTTGTTTTTGTTGTTTTTGAAAATATTGTTATTGTAATCATAAGTGTATTTGTTAATGGATTCCTCTCGTATTTTTTCTGATTCTTTTATGATTTTTTCGTAGAAAGAAGATGAAAGTTCAATATTGTTAATAAAAAGTGAAGGGGGTAAAACGGTAATGTTCTGGTTGTGATCTGTGATAGCATCACCGTGGTCTGGTCGGTGAGATAACTGCACGACCATTCGATGTACTAGGTGTTACAAACCCTTTTCTCACCCCTTTCTTTTCTAGTCACGTGATCCCTTTCACACTTTCACAATCACGTGACCTTACCTTTTTCTCATCATGTGACCATGCGAACTAGGTCTAGACCTATAACACATGTCAACCTCATGTATTTAATCTCCGTTAGTCTAGAACGTCTAGCACTACCTCCTATTAATTTCTGTCTATATTACTCATTAAAGTTTACTAATACTCACACGATTTGTCATTACATAGCCTCACGTGCACGGACCAGTGTCATAATAAATACAAACATGTAAAACGTATATATACTTTGAATCCAATGCCCCAAGAACTCTAGTCAAGTTCTTGTTGGGATTCCCTCTCAACTAATCTCTTTGCTCTACAGTCAGTTTGTGTGATTGAGTGACCCAAGTCATTATTTGATTTGAGGTTGCCAACACTAGGTTTATAAATAAAAACATAATTGAATTCTTGTAAGAGTGCATGCCATCAAGCTTGATGACCAGATAAGGTCTGTGGCTTTTTCCAGTATTCGAGATTCTTGTGATCTGTCCAGATCTCAAAACCTTCCCTACCGATTAGGTAGTGTTGCCATTCTTCTAATGCTCTGATGACTGCCAAGAGTTCTTTATCGTAAATAGGGTAATTGTGCTCAGCGCTGTTGAAAGAGTGGGAAATGAAGGCGCAGGGTCTCCAGAGACTGTCATCGCATTTAACCAAAAGCACTGCCCCTGTGGCAATATCTGAGGCATCTGTTTCAAGATGCATTTCTTTGTCTCAATCGGGATATGCCAACAGGGGTGGCTCCTTAAATTTAGCTTTCAAGGAGTCAAATGCTATTTGATGTTTCAGTTCCCATTTGAATAGAACATCTTTCTTGGTAAGATTATTTAATGGGCATGCAATGTCCACGAAACCTTCAATGAATCATTGGTAATAATTACAAAGTCCAAGGAAGCCTTGCAGTTGTTTGAGGTGTGTGGGAGCTGGCCAATCCAATACCCCTGACACCTTCTTTGCCTGCATTTCTACTCCCTCTTTAGATACTACCATATCAAGAAAGTCCACTTTGTCCTTTGAGAAGCTACATTTTTCGGGTTTTATATAAAGATTGTTTTGACAAAGACGGGAAAGCACCTCCTTTACTATTTCTTCATGCTCTTCCTTCATCTTGCCTTTAGTAAATATCATACACTTGTCAATATAGATTACGAGTACAGCATACATGTCATTAAATATGTCGTTCATCATTTGCTGAAAGGTAGGGGGTGAGTTAGTCATCCCAAAATACATAACGGTTGGTTCATAAGTGCCTATGGAAGTAACAAAAGCTCCCTTCCACTCGTTATCTTCCTTAATTTGAACATTGTTGTAACCCCATCAAAGATCAAGGGCCGTAAACATGTCTGCACCCTTAAGGCGATCAATCAACATTGAGATAAGGGGTAGAGGATAGGCGTTCTTTATAGTGCCTTTGTTTAAATAGTGATAGTCCATAATGAGTCTCTTTTTTCCATCCTTTTTAGGTATAAAAAATACTGGTGCCATTTGAGGGGACTTCGAAGGGCAGATATAACCCTTCTTGAGTTCTTTTCCAATGAACATGCATACTTCGTCCATTTCCACATCCAATAAGGGAATTACTCTACCATTTTTGGGAGCAAAGTCTGGTTTCAGATCTATTGCAAGATCCCAGGGTTTTCATTCCAGCATTCTTTCAGACTCGTTCTCAGAAAATACATCAAGGAAGTTGTGATAAGTTTCAGGCACTTTCTCCTTGAGTCCTTCTTCTATGCTACGGTTATAAATAAGTTTGATAGGTTCATTAAAAGGTACATCACCCATAATACGGCAGTAGGGTGTGCATCAAGAAAAAGAAATAGTTTTAGAAACCCAATCTATAATGGGATTGTGTCGGGCCAACCAATCATAGCCAACAATGTCGTGGTGGGTTCCTAGTTTAGAAACATAGGCTTCCAAGATCTCGTAATGGCCAGCAATCCCAATAATTAAAGTGACAGTGTGGGTTACTTGGCCTATTGCTCTGTTAGAGCCGTCAGCATTTTTCACCGAAATAGGGTTAGTGATTTTATAAGTGGGGATACCGTGAGAGAGAATGTAGTCCTTGTCAATGAAAGTGTGAGAAGCACCTGAATCTAGAAGGGACTTAAACGATCGAGATTGCCAACTTCCATCTTTGTAATTCAGTACACGTGTTTCAAGTGACATTTCGCCACCAAATGACAATGTGCTTGTGCAAATAAAAATAGCATCGGGAGAGTTGAGGGATTTATAGTTAGGAGAATTTCTTACTTGGCAAACAAGAGAATTAAGCACACTTTGTTTTAATTCCAGCGCCATGCTCACGCTTTGTTGAGTTGCTCTTTTGGAATGGGAGATAATATTGCCAAGCAGATCGTCCAGAGTACATACAGGAAAATTGGACTCATTGCAGTCCACAAGATCGGTAGAAATATTACAAGAAGAAAGGGAAAGAGAAGGAGAAACGTAATTGTTCAGTCCATGAACACCCTCATCGTTCACAGACTTATTTAATTTAAAGAGGAGGCTGCCTTTTGCCTTGCTTCTATTTCAAATTTATCTCTGTAGTAAGCTTTGGCTTCTGCCGAATAAAAGGACGGCATTGCCACTTGTTGAGCGACAACCGGGGGAGTGGATGGGACGGGAGCGGCAGTTGGAGGGGATGGGAGGGGACAACCATATTGGTGCTGGGTGTGCTGCACGGGCGGCTGATAAGGTGCAGCAGGCACAAAGGCACCTGTTTCATAATCCCATAAGTATTGCTGCCATACTTGCAGTGGACGCAGGGCTTGCTTGTTAGGGTTCTGCGAGCAATCAGGCCAAATATGGCCAACCTTGTTGTATCCATAGCATGTACGGATATTGGGCTGAGATAGGAGAGCCTGTTGAGTATCTATCTTCATCGGGGCTCCTCTACCCGGCTGTGTACCAGTGGGAGTGAAGCGGGAATGGTTACCTGGAGGAGGTCATGGTGGGGGTGGATAATATTGTTGGCCATAAGGCCACGGAGGATGAGGTGCAAATTGTGGGCGATAAGAAGAAGGGGCGGGATGAGAGGGCGGACCACGTTCTATTGCAATTTGTTCAAAGTTCCTACTGATTGCTTGGTAGTTTCTGAGAGCTGAAGGTAGTCATCAGATTCCTTGCCCATCATCTTTGCTTGGTAATAGATGTGATAATCGATGGCTTTCTTGAGCAGTTCCAGAGCAAAGTCTACTCCAATGTCTGCTTCCTTTACCAGGACTATGAATTCCTGGATAAACAAATCTATGGGCCTAGACCCTTGCCTTAAGGCTTGTAACTTTTTAAGGCTCTCGTGAGCCAGTACCTCAATTTGGAAGTACTCCTTTATTTTGATCTGGAGATAAGGCCACTTGGGCCATGCTACAATGCCTTTCGGCACAGTTACTGCAGATCCTGCCGCTATCAGGATCTTGGTTTCTTCTTCTTCAAGATATCATTCTAGTGTGATTTGGGCCAAGCCCTCAGCCTTCTTCTCAAATCGAGACAGGACTGCAACCATGCGGATGTGGTTGTCCTTCCAATCCTGTGCATCAACCCAAAGTCGAAGCTTAATCCACCAGGCACGAAACTTGGAACAGTCGCCATCCCAGTTTCCTGGGTCAACGATTTTTTTTGATATGTTTGAGTGCTCCTTGCTCAAGGCAAGCACGTCAAGACGGTTGACAAGGTTGTCAATGTCAACAGAAGACATTTTTTAATGTGAGGAGTGGGGACATTGATGTTGGAGGAAAAATGAGTCGGAGAAGTAGTTGTTGCGATGTCTGTTACATTGAAGCTGTATGTAACGGAAGAGAGCTAATTGAGCGTTGGAGTATCTTTCAGTGTAAGGGATTTGCTTCTTTGGGGGGAAAGGAAGTGGAGGAGGAGCTACTGGAGCAGTAGGGGTTTGAACCGGTCGGGGTTGTTGCACTATTTGATTTGTGTGAATGTGAGCCAGCTTAATCCTTACTGCGAGGTATCTTACAACCAAGCTCGAGGGATGCGGCAAGTAGAAGATCTAAAAAAGTAAACTTTCAACTGGAGGTAATACTTTCTTCTTCATAAGGTTTCATAATGAGTTCTCTGGGGTCCACAAAGCCCAGGAACAAAGCAACACATATACTAACATAAAAACTGGTAATGACGCTCTACCTCCCCAATCACTTGAGGGACTAACACAGCGATATAAGCTTGGCTATGGGCTGTACAACGACAGTTGTTCCCATATCACTCTTCACAAACAAGGCACAACCCTTGCATGGCTATCATGTCAATGGAGGGACTGAGAAGGTTCTAAGGTAACATGACAAAAGCTTGGGGTACTGCCCCACGTTCTAAAGTGGCGAAAGTAAAGAAATAAAAACTGGAAAACACCAGTGGGTACTCCTTAGTCCAAGAGCCCAGGCAGTGTATAAGTCTAATCCAAGTGTTGTGAGATAACTTGAACAATCACTGGCAGGGACTCGTCGAGGCTACACCAAACCCAAGGTAAGAGAGTAAGCAGAGGTAAAAGATAAGAGGTGGGTGTCTTCTTTAATTCAGCCGCAAGGACATAGGTTGCAGCAAACCAATGGATTAGACTGGGGAGTCCAGTCGACTACAGCTACTTTATATATATTACAGGTTGATGCATGGACCATAGGGTCCATGGGAAAGACTACTAGATATAGATAAATGAGAGAAGATGTCGTGAGAGAAAGATGATGATGATGAGAAGAAAGAACAGAGATTAATAAGGCATGTGTGCAACATGTTTGTCTAGACCATAGGTCATGTGTAGTTTCCCACGGTCATGTGCACATCATGTGACTTCGAAGTCTGAAGGATGTAAAGTTTGTGCGCAAGTGTGCTAAGTTAAAAAGTTTGAAAATATAGTATATCACAACATATTGAAGAAGATCAAACTCACTTACCCAGAATTCTATTGAGTTACTGACAAATTGATGCCAATAATTGTATCTCCAGCAGGGATCCCATTGGAGTAAGCTGTGTAGCCATGAAATACTAGCATCCATCAAAGCACTTAGAATAATGGGAGAAGTTGGATATACCTTTTGCAAAAAGGAATGAGGCAGGTAAATGAGATTGTGAATGGATGTGTGAATGTGACAAAAAAAAACTGTGGGGGTGATGAGATCCTGGCCACAGAATAGGTTGCAAGATATAGAATTATTGAGATTTGAGGAAAAGGTTAGATGAAATGCATCCAACGTGAGGCTTGAGACTGTAGGAAATGTGAGAAATAGGATGAGAAAAAATCAATAAATACACCTTTGAGCAGACCCAGGTGGGGTTGCTTCTGAGTGTTCAATGCTATTGGAGGGTGTGATCAATGACGGATAAGGCTTGATTGCATGTAAGAATGAGGGTGACGGGCAGTTCATCAGACATAATCATGAACATGGTTCAGATAAGGGATTCATATGATAGGAGCCACCAATTGAACAACTTTCAAGGCAATAGCAAGTAAAATCAATCTATAATGCATGTTAGTGATTAGTACATACAAAAGTTGAAAATGTACATTCAATGGAAGGGACTGAGAGTTGGAGTTCATCAAAATTGACATTCTGCTGCAAAAAAGGATGGCACCCAGCCACATGAACAAAAGAATGTTGTGGATTGAAGTTATATACATATGTGGAGGACTGCAATCCAACCAAACTCCAAGTCCATGGCCAAATATGTCAGGGTTGGAGTCAACATCCTATAAGTTACTAGTGGGGGATCCTTAAGCAGCATGGGAGTTACAGTTAGTATGTACTAGTAGGATGATAGTATCAAATTAATAGGCCAACCCTACTTACTGTTGGAGTCACCATCCTGTCTAGTTAATATGTGTTTGGACACAAAACAATCGGAGATTCTGTGGTCTGGGGAGTCTGGGTCATCACTCATAATTACTAGAGGGTTGTGGAAGAGTGAAGAGACCACTGACAAATGAGTTGAGTGGTTTATGTGAAACTCAACACAATTCAGATCTTGATATCTTGCCTGTTGCTGAATATGACAGTTACATCTGTTAGCAGGTCTCAGATCTCAGATCTGGTTATCTAATGGTCACATGCATGATTGCACCCAAGTTCCCCTTGTACAACTCAACATAACAATTCAATATAACAAGCTTTTCACAATCTCAGTTTTCTTGTTCCAGTTCACAAGCATTGAGAAATAATTTTAAAAAATGATCTCTATGCGAAGACAATGAATGTACTGCATAAAAGTCAGACAGGTTTGTGAAACTAACAATTTAGTTTACCTACTCTTTAACCTAAACCTTACAATTTACCATGTATTTTGAAGTTCACCCCTGACTTGATTCTCTTGTCTTCTTCACTATTTTCTCTCTATCCTAGTCAGGGCCAGCCTCTTTGATTATTTCCCTCAACAATAGAACTCTCTGTCCTTCAAAACTTTTCCATACATAATGTATTTTATGGGCAAATTGACATATAATTTTTCTGTATATTTTATACAAACCTCATTATTTATTTATTTAATTCTTATAGACAAATACATTGGCAGATATGCAGTAGATCAGTGGTAAGCTATTTCAAATACTTTTGTATTGCTGTGGGCTGACATAATGTTTATAAAAATAACCAAAATAATATATTACATCTACATCTGCAACAATTAAGCTTATTTCAGCTCTGTTATATTTGTATTAATTATTGTTTAATCACTGGGCTATCAACTTGATTTTAATAAAGATCCTTGGATAGAAAATTTCTAACATAGAATATTGAGATAATAATAATTTAAATATAAAAAAGTGAGTATACAACTAGAATTAATGGTATTATGTTGGTGCTAACATAGGAAGTTATTTTTTTTAATATAAGTAATATAAAAAAGGATTGCAATTGTTTGTATTATTTATATATTTTCATTTAAATATAATTTAGATGTTATAAAATTGGTTTTTAGACTGATAAATTGATAAATAATATTTATATTTGTTCAATTTGATAGACAAAAACAAATTAGGTTTTGACATATTCATACATAAATACAAGATACAAGCATTTATAATTAGAACAAAAAATAGTTATATTATTACTCTATATTCTATATTTGATTAAACAACTATCAAAAAGTTGTACTTCATTGGATTTTTCAAAGTTAAAGTTAAATTTCATGTATATTGAAATTTTGTTTCTACAATATTTATTAATTTCACATTAATCTTAAATTATTATTATTTACAAAAAGGAATGATCTAGTGATAGCTTTAATATGTAATAAATACATGAGGCATTAATAAATTCTATATCTAATAAAATTACATAAATTTTAAAGCTGATTAGATTATGATTATTTAAATAAAATTGAAAGTTTAAAAATACATAATATTATAAAACTAACATTTGGTTCATTTTTAATTATCAATAAATAAATCAATATTGAATCTTTACTATTCAATTATTATTATTAGTTTTATAACATTTGATCAAAGTATATTATGAGTATATATGTACAAATTATTTCATTACAATTAAGTTTTTTGTTAAATTATTATTTATTTCTTGTTTAATTAGACAAATATCAGATTTAAAATTCTACACTTTTGGATTTCCAAATTTAAAATAATTCTATATTGCTTCCATGCAAAAGGTGCTTCTGGATAATTGTACCACAGATCCTCTATGGCCTGAGGAAGGATATTAGCTTACACTCAGACTTGCATAGGCTCAACAGGATCATCTGCTTAATGAATATTTCCATCTTCTTTATCACTTCCTTTTCCAATCATTCCAGCAAGATGAACAGCATTTGGCACAAGTTTGTGATGTATTCAATGTGGTGATAAATGACAATGGAATTTGAATGCTTAATTGATGATCACCTTGTCAAGTATAACCTTGTTGTTCAAGTATAGCTTGAGGATGTCTGACAAGAGAAACTTGTTGAGAAGTGGTAGTTTGGATAGGAATGCAGGCCCATCAATCATGTTTTCCATGAACTTGATAACCTTTTCTGACTCAGGATTAATGTCTTTGGAGGTTTGCTGCGCCATCTTGACACAGTGAGACTTGATACAGATCCAATATGTGCACATCACCTTGTTATACTCCTTGCTTTCACCCTCATGAACTGAGCTGAACTTCTCAAACTGATTTATAATGGAGACAAGATCCACAAAGTCAGTCATTCATATGTCCAGATAATGTTTATCCAGACAGTTGCATTCCATGTCATTTGCTCCCATCTTCTTCATTGCTTTGATGATCAATTACATGTTCTCTTCATGGAATAAATTTGTTATGCCAAGTAACAATGGAACACCAAGGAGTAGTTGGAGTTCGTCCAAGGGCACTCTAATGACAAGATAGAGTGTATGCCAGCCCACTATGCTGAGCGTCAATAGATGGCTCTCACCAGAGAGCAGATCAAGAAGTGAAAGAGGAAGTACGAGAGCTGGCGAGGAAAGCAAGCCAGCAGTAAACTCCAAGATACATGGTAGATTGTATAGGTTTAAGTTAAAGAGTAGTTACAGGTGGAGACTGAATATATATACTGCCTGGAGTTAGTTTAGGGCAGGTGAGTTGGAGACTGAAACTAACATAAGGGGAGGTACAGGTGTGATGATGAGATAAGGAATGTATTGCATATAACAAGCATGTGACATACCTCAGGAAGAATAGAAATGGAAGAAAATGGAACAGGAAGAATAGGATCAGAAAGGGGCAGTGTCCTTGGAGAGGAACAGAACAGTGAGGCAGTCCTCAAAGGCATTGTCCAACACTGCATACTCCTGTAATGAAGCCATGATGTCGTCCCACAGGAAAGACCCAGGGTAGTCCAAGGGAATGATAAGGGAAAATGAAGGGGGGTTGACGTTACCCATAACATCACCCTCTGTGTACGTCTAAAGTTCCATCTCAGACAGAACCTTAGTTGTCTCAATCTCCCTTGTTTTCCTCATAGTTGGTGAGTTCCCAGTCAATGGCTGAGAGGTCATGGAGAGGACAGTTGACTGTGAGATATCCAAATTCATCACAATAGTTGCAACATCGGTGAGGACAGTCAGCCTGTTTGTGTCTGGGGGTGAGGATCTGACAGAAAGGGCATCGATATCTGGGACAGGAGGAATGTAGGTGTCCAAAGGTGTGACAGTGGTAACACCGGACAGGAACCATGGATGGGTGACACATGGTGGTGGAGGAAGAGCAAGGAAGGGAGCCCACATGGGGTGGGGGTTGTACTTCCCCCAGGTCCATCAAGAAGGTTGCTGGGACCGACCTTGACAGCTGCTGAAATGTCTCCCATAGATGGGGGAAGGTTATGGGGAGTCTGGAACAGGAGTCTGGTAGAGATATAGTAGTGGAGTTGCTCGACATGGAAGGCATCAAGTGTGGCATTTCTGATCTTGAGTACAGCTTGCTTGATTGAGGCAAGTGGTGAGACATTGGATGTCTGGCCAGCATAGGAGTGTTTTGCACCAACATGGGAACTTGTCATGTCCCAGGCAGCCCAGGGGAGAAGGGATCAAATGGTGGTATAATGCCTGTAGAGGCAGATGAGGTGGATGAGGGTGTTGTTGCACAAGAAGAGCGGCAGTCTCTCAAGTGTGACAGATGCTTCTCAACTCTCGAGGAGGAAGATATAGACTAGGTGACAGGCAGAAGGTGGGAGGCAATGGATGTGGGTGGAAAGGGGAATGGAAGGGAGGAAAGGGAATGACATGGAGGTTTTTAAGAAAGAGGGATTCAGAGTCCACTCTTTTTTTTATACTCCTTTAGGATGGTCTTGGCATTTCCTAAATTGTGGGCAGGTTCCCATGTTCACTCTGCATTTGAATATCCTTTCCAGTACACAAAGTACTGCCTTTTGTCTGAGTTTCCCTGATGGGTGATGATGGCCTCAACTTCTATTCTTTCTCAGCTCTGAGAAGATCCAATGAAGGTTGGGAGAAGTTGGGGCCATGTTCCATAGTTTCCTGATATGGGGAAAGTAGGGAGGTGTGAAAGACATCATGGATCTTCCATTGTGATGGGAGTTCCAGGTGGTAGGCTACTGGGGAGATGACCTTTGAAATTCAAAAAGGTCCCATTTATCATGGGGAGAGTTTCTTGGATAGGATTTGGAGTTGAAGGTTCTTTGTCTTGAGTCATACCTGGTCTCCAACCTTCCAAGGTTTGAAGGACAAACATTGTCGTTTTTTCATATGTTGCTGGATGAGCTCATGAGCTGCTTCAGCTTCTTTTCAGAAGTCAGAGATGGCATTTAGTCTGGATTTGGGGGCAGGTAGGAAGGTTTTCCCTAATGGGAGATAGGCGCAAGGTTCATATCCCATTAGAAGGGAGAATGGGGATTTGCCAGTTACAGAATGGATGGTGGAGTTGTGGGCGAACTTGGCCATAGGCAACATTTCTAGCCATTTGTGGGGGGAATTAGTGCAGAAGATGGATAGGAACATTTCAAGTTCCTGATTATAATGTTCTGTCTCTCCATCTGTCTGAGGATGGTAGGCTGTGGATAGAGATATGTCATATTTGAGGAGTCTGGCTAACTCCTGAGCAAATGCCAATGTGAATTGTGGTCCCCAGTCAGAGACCAATTTGTTGTGGAGACTGAAACAACTGAAGACTTTGTGGAAAAAGAGGTGGGCAATGCCTGCAGCATCGATGGTTTTTGCACAAGGAGCAACAATTACCCCCTTACTAAGCCCATGGTTGACCACCACCATGACAGAGTCATGCCTGTTGACCAGGGGGAGGTTGGTGATGAGATCAACCAAGATATTGGAAAAAGGGCGAGAGGTGGCCATGGGGAGGGGGACAAGAGGCAGCATGGTGGGGTGGGTCAATACCTTGTGGGATTGACACATGGCACAGCCAGCAATGAAGCGGTGGATGTAGGAGGAGAGTCCTGGCCACCAATAGTCCTTGGCAGGGAGGGTGGTAGTTCAAAGGTGGCCACCATGGCCTCTGGCAGGGGAAGAGTGGGCTGCCATGACCAGATCATGGCAGGCAAGTTCTGGTACATATAGGTGGTCTTTGAAATAAAGGCAGCCATCAGTGAAGGTCCAGTCTGAGGGGTGGGACCTTCCAAAAAGTGGTTCATTGACCTCCATATGGTGGAGGGTGTCTAGCACCAGGGGATCAGTGGTGGAAGAGCTGTGAATCTTGGATTCCAGCGTGATACAGTGGCTCAAAAAAGTGTCCCAATGTTTGGCTATTTTGCAAAGAGCTGACATTTGCAAGAGACCCAAAAGGCATTAGCTCTAACCCTTGCAGGGTCATCAATAGCCCTAATCCCTGCCCTGAATCTGAGCCCTTGGTCATGTGATTTGGTTTCCATGGCACTGAGATATAACCATATTAAAATGACATGTCATTGGGACACTCATTTGACCCTGATGTTGTCAGTCATTATTTAGTAAATAACATAAGATTCTGATGGATGCTGTGCTTCAACCCTATCTAATTATGTAA
>JBBPQN010000717.1:0-12908 GCA_038092575.1 Boletus subluridellus
CTGTTTGAGTGGGGAGTAGATGGTGAGGGCTATTGCAAAGGCATACTGCCTGTTTGCAGAAGGAGCTTCTGGTTGCTCAGACATGCAAGCAACGTATACAGGCATGAATCCAATTCTACAGTATAGGTTACTTACTCAGCTATGCCTGGGGTCCTTGCCCAGCCATCTCCAAGGCATCACTTTCGAAAATCCATTTTCCACATACTTTTGGAAACTGCTGTAAACCGGAAAAATGTATGTTTCATACCAAGAAAATCAATTTCCTAGGCACAATTGTCTCAGAGGAAGGAATCAAAATGGAACCTGGCAAGGTAGAAGCCAACCAAAAATGGCCAGTTCCCACGAATGTAAAAGGAGTATGGAGTTTCCTCAGACTCACCAATTTCTATAGGTGATTTATTAAAGATTTCTCTATCATGGCTAGACCGCTCAACGACCTCACAAAAAAAGATCTCACATGGAGATGATGGACAGAAAAAGAACAAAACATGTTTGACATGCTGAAAGAAGCATTTATTATGGCTCCTGTCCTTGCTTACCTGGATAATGAGTGTAATTTCCAGTTAGAATGCAATGCCTTGGACTTTGCCATAGGAGCAGTACTATCTATAGAAAAAGAAGGAAAATGGCATCCAGTAGCATTCTCGTTGCATTCTATGATGGCAGAACAAAGGAACTACCCGATAGCCAATAAAGAAATGCTAGCTACTATTCATGCACTTGAACAATGGTGTCATCACCTAGAAGATGCTGAGAAATCATTCGAGATCTGGACAGATCATGCAAATCTCCAGCATTTCATGAAATCTCAAGATCTCAACTGCAGACAAGCAAGATGGGCGCAATATTTATCATGTTTCAATTATGAACTTATTAAGAAACCCAGAATGTCCATGGGAAAAGCCAATGCACTCTCACAAAGAGAAAATAACTTATATCCATGGAGAAGAACAAAAAATCTTAGATCAGATAAAGACCACACAAAGCACACTATGCGAGTCAACCCTTTCAGGATTTCAAATTGATGAAGAAGGTTTCACTAAATTAAACAGAAAAATCTATGTGCCTGGGGATGAAAGTAATCTCCGCCAGGATATTATTAAACTCTATCATGACTCCACATTAGCCGGACATGGTGGCACAGAGAAGACTCATGATTTAGTCTCACGCTACTACACATGGGAAGGCATACATAAACAAATAATGGACTATTGTTCCCGATGCGAAAGATGCACTCAGATGAAACCAACCACACAACCTCCGGCAGGCAAACTATGTCCTAATCCTATCCCTGAGGGTCCCTGGCAGGACATCTCAGCTGACTTTATCACAGACTTACCCACTTCCAATGGCTATGACAGCATTCTCGTGGTTGTGGACAGATTCAGTAAAGAAGCCATATTTATTCCCATGGTTAAAACCATCACCAGCCTGGGAACTGCTAAATTATATTGAGACAACATATGGAAAATGCATGGCCTCCCATGATCTATAATCTCCGATCACAGCCTGCAATTTTCAGTGCAAGTAATGAAGGATCTCAGCAAAATGCTCCAGATTGACTTATGCATATCAATGGCATTCCACCCACAAACAGATGGACAAACCAAGCATGTAAACTGAGACCTTCAACAATATTTACATCTCTATAGTGTGGAAAAGCAAAAGGAATGGTCTGAATGGCTAGCCCTGGTGCAATTCCAATACAACAACAAGGTCAACTCCACTATGGGCAAATCCCCATTCCAAGTCACACATTCATATTCACCATGCATGGGAATTGAACCTAAAGAAAATGTGAAAGCACCTGCCGCTATGGCATTTGCCAAGGACTTCACACAAACTTTAGCCAATGTGAAAACTTCTCTCTCCAAGGCACAGGATGCAATGAAGGCACAAGCTGACAAACACAGATCAGAAGCACCTGTTTATGAAAAAGACACACAAGTGTGGTTATCTACCAAACACTTGAATCTAAAGGAAATCCATCAATCACATAAATTAATGGAAAGATGGCTAGGCCCTTACAAAGTTCTTGAAATGGTAGGAGATAATGCCGTAAGGCTAAAACTCCCATGCTACATGAAGATTCACCCAGTGATAAACGTATCACGGGTTAAATCATACAAGGAAAGACTTCCTAATCAGACACTCTATAAACCTAGACCAGTATCAGTTATGGATGAAGGAGATGAAGAATTTGAAGTTGAATATATCATGGCATCTTGGCTAAAGGGTCAAAAATTGGAGTTCTTAGTTCACTGGAAAGGATACCAGGAAGAAGACCGAATGTGGGAAATAGAAGGCAATCTTTTCCATGCTAAAGAAGCAATCAGCGACTTCTATAAAAAGAACCCACAAGCACCATGATGACTACAAATGATGCAAACAGCGCTCACCTCATTATTTAATCCTTACAAAAATTACATGGAACCTCCACCAATCTGGTCTCACCTGGAATGCAAACCATAGAGGGGGATAGTGTTACGAACCCCTTTTCTCACCCCTTTTCTTTTCTAGTGATGTGACCCTTTCACATCTTCACATCATGTGACCTTATCTTTTCTTCATCACATGACCATGTGAACTAGGTCTAGACCTATAACACATGTTCACCTCATGTACTTAATCTCCATAAGTCTAGAATGTCTAGCACTGCCCCCATTTAATCTCTGTCTACTTTACTCATTATAGTTTACTAATCCTCCCATGATTCATCATTACATAGCCTCACACACATGGACCAGTGTCATAATAAGTACAGACATGTAAAATATATATATACCTTGAATCCAATGCCCCAAGAACTCTAGTTAAGTTCTTGTTGGGATTCCCTCTCAACTATCTCTCATCTCTACAGTCAGTTTGCATGATTGAGTGGCCCAAGTCATTATTTGATTTGAGGTTGCCAACATTCATGGCCAGCAGCCATTGTGGCACATCATCTGGATGACTGGAGAAATCATCCAGCAGACCTGCCTTTATCTCCGACTTGTGCTCATTGATGTCCATGGGGATGGGGGATTCTAGTGGAGATTCCACTCAGTCTTCAATAGTTGCGCTTTGTGGTGATAGAGGTGCAGCTGAAGGAATAGTTGGTTGTGAACAATGAAGGTTTGTTCCCAAAGAGGTTGAAGGTTGAACAGAAGTGGTTGGGGAGGAGGGGTGGCAGGTGGCAGAGTTCCTGGTCCAGAAGTCAGGGTCATCATAGTGGTAGTCAGTGGACTTGGTAGTCAGAGGAGGTACTGCAATTTCAACATCTTGCTCCTGCTCAGGGCAGGGAGCTTGAATTCCTCTTTGCCACAAAATGGTGGTGGGAAGGACTTCATGCTAAATAGCAGAGGTAAACTGGACAATCTAGTTCTTTTGTT
Organism: Boletus subluridellus; assembly: GCA_038092575.1. NCBI lineage: Eukaryota > Fungi > Basidiomycota > Agaricomycetes > Boletales > Boletaceae > Boletus > Boletus subluridellus. The sequence goes on from JBBPQN010000717.1 coordinate 3,372, forward strand.
ATGCTGATGTGTTAGAATCTAGTCAAAGCACACACTCAAGTATAGTGTAAAGACACTTATAAATCCTTGGGTCTCACTATGACTAATCCTTAGACTAATCACTCGCAGAATGACCAGGCTCAAGGCAATAGATTGCATAGAACTAGATACTGAATCCTAGTACAAAGGCAAAGTATTTATACTACTAGCACTGGCGCACAGACCATCTAAGTAAGAGTGCACACAGACCATCTGGGTTGAGGGGAAGACAAGATAGTACAAGAGAACTACCTAGAAAAGGTTACTCATCCATATAAAGGAGATCATCCATAAAAGTAGCATATTGCATGGTCAACGCCATAAGGGTGAAGCCCTCTCATATATGAGAAGAAGAATGAGTGAGATTATAGTTAGAAGAGTAAAAAGGAAAGAAATCCATAACAGATACATCACACCAATAACCATGATATACCAGCAGCTGGTAGTGTTGCCACAGTTCAGCTTGGCTCAGCTTGACTCAGCTATTGCCAGTTTATCCAGGTGCTTGGTTATCTGCCTGCTTGGCTATCACTTCTACTTCCACTACTTGGCTCCATTAACCAAATAGACTGGCAATAGCTGCTCAGCTAAAAGCCAGCCAGGGCTGGCTTTGAGTCAGCTTTGAGTTGGCTTTAGTCAGTTCAGAGGTTTGAGAAACATGTTTACATTCCTGTATACAAGACTCAAACATTATATGACAATGTGAACACTGTAGACAGTATGTGTACAAGTGTCATGATGCACAATGAAGTGTAGTGTTGGCCCATACACTGTACCACAAAAAAAGTCAAACTAGCATTATCATCTGATTGTCTGCTATATATGTTAGCAGAGCATGCTGCTTTGAATACCCCAGCACATGGGGGTGTAGTTTCATGTATCTTTGACTGATGGGTTAGAATATATTCTGAGAAGTCTCAGTAATCGCTTGCCTTGGGACACCATCATTTGTGTGGTCATCAGCTCTCATGTGTATCATTGGTTGCAAGAATATAGTTGCCTGTACTTCTTTTGCAAGCAATGTGAGTGAGGCAGTGGACAGGAGGAGTGTGCAAAGGTGATTGTAATCTAGCTTCTGCATGAAGAAAAGACTGTGTGCATAAGATAGGAAGGGAAGAAATTCCTCTGAGATACCACTGTCATGGATAGTTCCCATGGATTCTTTCATTTCCTGGATGACCAAATGAGAGATGTGCTGGCAACCTTGTTCCAACCACAATAATGCTCCACATTGGAGGAAAATAAGTGAGTACACAAGGGCTCCAAGATCCTCATGATGACTCAATTCCTATTTGAGGTGGCTATTGAGGGAGGCAAATACTGGGGTATCAACAAATCAGTTGTGTTCTTGTATGGGAATATGGACATGTAATACTTGATCACAGTATTATTTCATGATTCTGAAGTCAATAAGGAACATGGTATCCTGGAGCTCTCCTGTTCCCATTATAAGATTTTGAGGCTTGATATTGTGGTGGATGAAGTTGTGTGAATGAATGTGTTTGAGACAAGAAACCTTGATTAAAGGTAGTTAATTACTGCATACTTGCCCCTCCAATGGCCCACAAACCATTTGTATGCACAGCTAAGCAATGTAGTGCCACTCAAGCACACCAAGAGGAGATTCATGAACAAGCTTGTCTAAGGATTTTCCAAGGTTCTCAAGGACCATCACTCAATGTGATCCCTCTCTGCTGAATCAGAGAGGCCAAGGTAGTCCAGTGGCACCTTGAAGCTGAGTGAGCATGAAATATTCATGCTGCAAGGCTGAAGACACTGTGGTTCTGACAATAGGCTCTAACTTGACTGCCACCACTTTGCCTGTTATAATGTCATGAGCACAATGAACTATACCTGAGGTTGGATGACTCATCAGCCAGCCACACTTACATTTTGAATTTTACAACTCACCAGTTGAGCCTGACCCTAACTTTTCCCCTAGCCTATATCTTCTGTCTACATGAATGACATCCATTCCTGAGGTATGTCTGAAAATGTCTTAAGGTATTCAAGAAGGTTTTGGAAATGTGACTGAGATCACTGAGTACCTGCACAGGTTGCAACCTTGCAGGTCTCCACTCCATCCTGTTGTAACCAGTAGTTTCAGATCTAGTCCTGTTCAAACACTTGAATGTTTGTGAAGGCAATGGATTTGCACAATATTTTTGACCCAGATGTGTACAAAACAGATAGACAGCTGAAACAGGTAAGTATCATTTTGGAGTAATTTGATGGAAGTTAAAGGATGGAGTTCTAACTTCTATCCTACTATAGTTTATTCCTATCAGGGATATGTCCAAATTCTCATCTACATACCATGACTGAATCTCAGTGGACTCCATGTACCAAGCACTGCCCAAGTCAATCCTGTTTTAGCCACCTGCAACTAAAATCCTTTTTAAGATCCATAGACAGAAAAGATCAAAAATGGCATCCACATCTATTCTCCCACTCTTCCACTGAGCCTGAGATGTCTCTTACTGTGAAATGTGACCCATTCTATTGTCATTCAAGTGGTGCTAGCATTGTGAGGCCAGTGAGGACACAAAACCCCCACTCTCCCAGATCTCCTCCTGATTCTGAGATGCCTCTCACTGTAAAAGGTGACTTATTCTATTGTTGTTTAAGTGGTGCTAGCATTGCAAGGTTAGTGAGGATATAAAACATTGCCACTCCTGCCATTTTGCCTGCCAGAACAATTGCTTTGCTGAACCACAAGACAGGATCTGCTAGACAATCCTTATAATCTCCCACCAGCAATACAACCACCAAACTTGATAAACTTGATCTTTGCCCAACCACAACTGCAACCCCAAAATCACCTCTGCCTGTCAACACTCTACCTGTTACAATTCATTTATTTTCTTCTTCTCCACTTTTCTCTTTGTCTCCTTTAACCTTGACCAAGCTCCTGTCTATGTCAATCATTGCTGTATCTCTGATTCATCAGTGACCAGATCATTCTAGCCCCATCTGGTACCATCATCTATTCCAACTTAGTTGATTTCCACTGCCTTCCAGCCCCTTCAACAAACCCCTTCCTTTACCTTCCATCAGGTTCTATCTAATGTATTTCCTAGAACCTTCTCCTTCATTCTTTATCATTCCATCTGCTTATTCATCACTGAGGCTACTTTAGTATATTAGATGTCACACCTATACTTAGCAGATTTCCCAATCTTGATCTGCCCCACCCACCTTCTCATCTACTTCAGTACCGCATGTGTGATGTCAAAACCCTCAATTAGTTCTTGCACTACTACTGAGTGTGCACTGAGACTCCCAAGAACCTGTGTTCCCTTGAGGGCACTCCCTTTGAACCTCTTCACCCCCCAACCTAGCTGATTACTACTGATTATGCTACTGATCACTTGAATCTCACTACTGACTACTCATGACATTGTTTACTGATCACCACTGATCACTCCCTGTCCACCTTTGATTGGAGAGCCTACACTTGTCTCTACCCAAGCCAAGCATAATACTACCAAAAAATGAGACAGACAAAACATTCCACAGAGTCATTCAGTATTTACCACAGTCCTTTGCTACAGCTGTTTCAAACTCAAGTATGTGTACTTTTTCATATAATACAGATCAAAACCAATGTCCTTCAAGGTTCATTCAAGAAACTTATCAAGCATCTTCTATTGCCCAACTGCACTGATACTGACCATCAGGGGGGACAGAGACATTCACTATGAATGCATTTATGGTATGAAAATTCAGTTTAGAGCCCCCCAGACTGATTGTAATGCCAGAGTTACCATCTCTTTGAGGGAATCAGTATCCAAGAATACAAAGTAATTGTGTACCTCATGTAAGAAAGGGGATGCTTTCAAAAAAAACTGAAGTAAGTATTTCAAGCAGTTCCTGGACCTTAACATGGGACTTACACCATAGATTAACATACATACAGTTCATGTGATGCCATTCTCATCATGGAAATGCCATGATCCATCCATGAGATGCCATTAACCAATTTTAGGGAAAGCATCAGCTCCATAGTACACCGCCTCCCATATGACAGGTACATGCTATGTGCTAGTGTTGAGATAAATCTCCCATTTCAGTTGCCCAAAGACAGATTTTGTTATAGTTTTACCCATAGCAATGGTACTCCAACCTGAGATGCTACTTTACGAGAGGTCTTGATGGACATTCAAGTCAAGGTTGATGATGACAAAGATTACTAAGAGAATGAGCAAGGAAGTGAGGATGTGATACAAGGGAAAAGGTATTTCCAGGGAATGAGGGCCTGACCAAGATCTCCTGCAGAGCAGAGAATCTAGGGTATGATTGAGTAAGTTCAAGTTAAAGAACCATTTCAGCTGAGCTTGAACTTATATACTACTGTACAGGAGTTAAGGGCCAATTCAAGGAAATAGCCCAAAGAGGAAGAATAAACTCTAGGGTAGGCATGAACATGTGTAAGGCACATTGTGTCACATATCACATGACAAGAAGGGAGAAACTGGAATGGGTATAGTAGGATCAAAGATCAGATGATCTAGGATCAATGAGGCTGTCCAGTTAAGGGCAGGCATTGGAGTCTACAATCCAGAGGCTGTATCTTGGGTGATCTAGGATCAGCAAGGCAGGTATTGGGGCATGTAGGATCAAGGAAGATCTGGGGAAACTTCAGGAAAGATCCAGTCCTTGTGATGCACAGAAACACATTGTCCAGGGGAGTGTCCAGTCAAGAGACAAGAGCCCATCTGAGGTGTAAGACCAGGAATTGTCCATTAGAATGAAAAGGAGTAGCCACCAGTCATGGTCAATTGAAGGGAAGACCTAGTAATACAATGTGTAGTGAGAGGAGAGGAATGGAGATGAAGAAAAAGGATCTGGGTGACACCAGGTCACAAAAACCATAACAGATTTACAGCCACTCCCAATCTTAATTTACTGCTTGCATCCCTATCTGACCCTGAAATCCCTATCCTCATCAAGTGTGATTCTCCCAGGATCAAGATCTGCTGTGGATGAAGATAAAAAGAGAAATTGACACACATTCAGAAGTGGTTCTCATTGTGGTGCTCATCATTACAGAAACTCCAGACTACCAGAGCCCCAAAGAGGAGACAGAGGCATGGACTTGGTTTGCCAACAAGGATCAATGCCATGACACTAAGAGCTTCCTGAGTCTCAGAAAGCAAAATACTGGCATTGCTGGGTCTCAGTCAATAATAGTGGACATCACCAACCACTTATGATGCAATGTTATGCCTATGGACCATTATATATGGGTGAAAAACAATGATGGTAAGAAGATCAATATCAATTGTAAGCATATAACACATGGTATAAGTTGGGTTTTTTGTGCCTCTGACTTTTTCTAATGTGTTACTATCAAAAAGTCCCTCTTTCCCTCCATTGAAATGGAGGAGGTCACAAAGATAATTAATACAGGATTGGCAAAGGCTAGGGATTTGATCATTTCATTCTCCCAAAAGCTTAATCCAACTGCCAACATAGAAAAGCTGGAAAATGCTGACATTGCTTTTTCCATTAATTGGAAAGTTGCTCAGCTTGGGCTGGTAGCTGCAGCAGGCTTGACTGCTCATGAGCAGTATCAAGTGTGGTACAACTATAGATTCCATGGACAGAAGTCCCCTCATTCTAATAATAAAAACTTTAAAAATAATATAAACTCTGAATCAAATGTTGACAGCCCTGATTCTCCATCATCCTACACTCCTCCCACCCATATCACACATTCTATCTGTGCTTACAAGGCCCCAAAGCTCAGCTAAGATACCAAGTTACATTGAAAATGGCACCAAAGTGGGTGTCTTTCTTGGTACATAATATACAACAAAGGCCTAAGCTTTGCTGACTGACCAGTAGCTTTATTATTTTGCCTACTAGTGAGCCAACAGTCTGCTGAATAAGCATTCATTTGTTTTTACCTAGTCTTACCTCCTGCTTTGCCACATTACTTCCATCAAGTTTCATATTACCATGTCTATTTTACACAATGTTGTAATGCCACCTGTTGCTCTGTTCTTAAACAGTTATTTTTGTATGTACCTTCAAGTCATCAGCACTAACCAATGTGTTGTATGGGCTCAGGGCACATCAGGGTCCCAGCCTGCTGGCTGCTGCCTACAGTCATCACACAAGTGCAATATGAATGACAAGCTACATCTTTTTACCCTACTTCACCCCAACTTTGGAGCTTGGTGGCCTGGTCAGGCTGGTTTCCATTGTCCAATGGCCATTGACTCAAACCTTCATTTGCATTCAATCAACAATTCCTGGACACTCTTTACCATGCAACATCACTGTCATGGTTGAGGTGGACCAGCACCCAGTGGTCAGCTGGATCCTGCTCCTCTCCCCATCAAGTCCTTTGCTCCCATTGCTACCCCAACAGCAGCTGCAGGTCTAAGATCTTGTAGGAACTGGTGCCCACCTATATGATACAGGGATCTTCCTAAGGATGATGGTGAACAATTCAACATTCATGATCACTCTGACATCTGAAAATAATCCTTGTCATATAGTCCCTGCTGCTGCCAATAGATCTAGTTCAGAACTGATGGCCACCACTACCACCAACCCCCAAGCAACTAATGGAACCACCAGAACACATCCTTTGGCTATCAACACCTCATCAACTTTTACTAGTAACAAGGCATCCAAGGTAGAGTTTTTATTTTGAAAAGATAAAGAAGACACTATCTGTAAGCCATGCAAGTTAATATTCTGCTCACAAAAGCATATGCACACTCATGTGACAACCACGGGTCAATTGCAGTTGAGCTTGCTGCAGAAGGGCATCCTTACAACATTCAGTATCATTTCAGCCTGAAGATGTCCAACTCCCCCCTTTATCACCATATTTGGGTTAGACATGTGCTGTTCTACCTTGAACAAGCAGAGAAGCACAGATGGACTATCAGGGTTAAGTTCACTAAGCATGCATTCACATCAGGATATATGTTCAGGATTCTCAAGCAAGTTATATATTACATGGCCTGAGATCAAGCTAGATGCATTGCCTCCTCCTCCTCCAGATCCCTCTGATCATCTGCCAGCAGGTATCATTGTATCACAGCAACCAACATTTAGTGTTGATCTTCCACCATTCTCAATCAATGGACTTATGGCCTATTTAGTCCATTATATTGTTGGCAATAATCTGGTTCATATAACTCTGCTCTTCTGTTCTCACATCTAACCTATTACAGATGTTGTCAGTCAATTAACAAGGTCAAATCCCCAGAATTTTGCCAACTTATCCTCTACTGCTGCCCCCATGACATAACTGATTCAGATACATATTCCTCACTGCACAAAAACATGTGAGCTTATCCTTAACATGTTTAGAACAACCTTTTCTGCCCTGTGAGCTGAATTTGCAATGAGTGTTTCATGTCCTCACTTATGACCCTGATTATTGATATCACATATTCAATAGAGAGTAATGGGAGAAATATTGTTCATGACAGACATTTGGTCAAGTGACAGCCTTGACCCATATCTTGCTCTGATGGCACACTGAATCAGACAAGACAGGAAGAGTGGGACATGCAAGCTGCATTTTAAATCTGCACTTATTGCTTTTGTTAAGTTTGGGCAAACTCCGAGGGGAGAACAAACTCTGGAACTCTGGAGTTGTCTTGGTGGACGGGACTTGGCTTCACCATATGTGGTGCACCCTTGTCAAGAGTCCTATTGTCCCAGCATTTACTGAGGGGTCAGAGTTGGACTTAAGACTTACTAGACGTCAAGTCGAGCAGAGGTTACAGAGGAGAGTCTTCAAGACTCGAGCAGAGAGAAGGAGTTAAAACTAAGTTGATATTCAAACTGAAGATGTACAGAAGTAGTACGGAGAGTTTATATACATTGGAGGTACATAGGATTAGTAATGGAGGTGGAGTTGGTTTGTAAGTAAAGGTGTTGGAGGTAATGTAAAGCCAGAGCTGTGTTCCTAAGTGGAACACAGGTATGGAGGATACTATGAAGTGGAGCTAATACTAATGTGGAGAAATGGAGGTAATGGAAGATGTATGTAAGTAGAGTCATAAGTATGGACAAGGTCCAGGGGTCAGGGGTTGCATCTTGAATGAGAATGCACCAGAGTTCATACGTACAAGAATTGGAGTTGGTCCAGAAGACTGGGGTTGGACTTACAGGATTTCTGGGATATGACAGTATCCCCCTCTTAGGCCTGAATCCCTGAAGGCCTAGATGAGGAACAATGTGGAGTGGAAATTCAGAGTCTGAAATTGTGGATGCTGCTCAGAGGTGTATACAATCCAATGCTGTGTGTCCATTCTTCTTCATCCTAAACCACCATGTCTGATCTTGGTGACATCAAGAGCTGGTCTGATGCATGCCTTATGGAATGTGCTGAGGATGATGTCGATGTCTGTGCGGTGAAGTACACAGAGCAGAAGGCAGAGGAGGAGTGGAGGAAGGTGGAGGAGGCGCAGAAGAAGGTGGAGGTGGAGGTGGCTGTGAGGCGTAAGGCAGAGGAGGAGGCAAAGGCAGCACGCAAGGCAGTGGAGGCAGTGGAGGCAGCGAGGAAGCGGAGGGTGGAACAGCACTCAGCATGGCAGGCTGCAGAGTGCAGGAAGGCCAAGGAGGAGGCCAGAAAGCAGATAAGTGGTTTGTTTGCTCACATTCAACACATGCTAACCAATGTAGGCCAAGCAAGTCCAGGTGGAGCAGAGCTCTGTCAAGGGCAAGGGGAGAGTGGCAGAGCTGCTGGAGTGCAAGCACTGCATGGAGTGCAGGTTTGAGTGTGAGCACTGCACAGAGTGTGGGTTCAAGTGCAAGCTCAGCCCAAGTAAGTTGACTTCATGCACGGCATGCATCAAGGCGAAGGGGAAGTGCATGAGGCCAGGCACAGAGAAGCCAGAGCAGAGGAGAAAGAGGGTGGAGGCGGAGTCACCATGGGAAAAGAGGAAGAGGGCTCAGATGGAGCTGGAGCAGGGTGGGTTGAGGGGAGCAGGGGCTTGAATGAGTGCAGAGGCCTCAGTTGTGCCATCAGAGCTCACTATGGAGCTCTGCAGCTTGATCTGGGGTCTCTGCAGGCAGCTGGATCACCAGAACTGCCTGCTGGGGAGGCTCATGGAACTCAAGGTGGAGGAGGTGTACAGGGTGGAAATGGACTTGGAGGTGTCAGGGTCAGAGGGGCTAGAGGTGTCAGAGGTGGTGGAGGTGGTGGCCAATGTGGAGGCAGAGTGCAGTGTGGTGGCACAATGTGAGGCAAAAGCAGCAGCGGAGGACAAGGAGGAAGATGAGGAGGACAACACAGAGGGAGAGAGCAAGTCGGAGGTGTAGAGTATGTGTGTGCCCCTCCCTGTATTTAGTTTGTAATTGTGATTTTGCTTGCGGTCATATGGAGTGAGGTCTGAGCTTGTCCGGATACTGGAGATGATAATCCTGCACAAGCTCAGAGGCATGACCGAGTTTAGTGGCGAGTAGCCAGGAAGTCTCATCATCAGTACCTTCATATCCAGACCATTGTACCAAATACAGGAGTTTACAATTCCAGTGTCGACA
>JBBPQN010000718.1:0-12903 GCA_038092575.1 Boletus subluridellus
CTGACCATTTTCGTGCGGTATTCCGGCCAATCGTGTCCGTTGAGACTTGACACTTGAATTTTCAAGCCGTCTTCAAGTTCGACTTCGAAAGGCATTTCCGACTTCTGGAATTCGAGTCGGGAGTGATCTACTGGGCTCGGAAGAGCAGGGCTCATAACCTGTAGAATACTTTAGTAGTCACTAATATTAGCAATAAGCTAGATACCTGTAGAATACTTTAGTAGTCACTAAAGTAGAGGTAAACTAATGTGCTGCGATGTAATTATTGCTTATGTAATCTGTAAGTACCATATATGGAATAATAATTCCAACAGGTAATGACAATCTCTGATATGCATGGTCAATAATGGACTTTAGGGGCAACTTATGAGCATGTGCCAGAAATTACATACAATAGTGGACATGACATATGAGCTCAGATACAAAATCAGTCTATGTGATCCAAGCAATGGCCATAAATTCCTTGTATTACAATCTATGATGAAGTGTTCACAACTTATCAGATTGGACATACAGCAACCAGTGGCAATTTCTACCACCATAGAAACCAATGCCACTATAGCTCACCAGTGGCATGTCCTGCTTAATGGTAAAGATGACCCAGTTGAAATAACAGGCCTTGTATTGCATGAGCAAGCATTAATTCACCTCTGAACGTGGATTGGCTTGCAGATTGTGGATGGAAATTGGACAAAAGAAGATATATCTTTCCCATAGTGGCAGAATTACATCACAGTGACAGTTTACAGAAATGGTGATCATCAATCCCTTCAGCAGTAGGTGCTAGGCACTCTGCTGGTGCTTGTTGGAGTTTACAAATGTGAGAGTAGATTACATAAGCTACAACTAGTATTTTCGGTTGTAGTACCTTGTTACACCTCAGCTGGTTTCCCAACCACTGAGGTGAGTACACTATTATTAGAGCTACCTATCATTAGTACTAACTACCTACAGTACTTAGATATTCAATAGTGCTGACCATCCTTGTTCAACATGAAAATCAGAGCAACATTCTATAGTGAAGTTCACATAATACACAGTAGTAGTGATTGACTATGTTGTGACAGTTGTTGCCTGTTCATTGTACTCTGCTCTCCTCTCCCTAATCCATGCCAATGCACTGTTTCTGGATGGTAGCTGCTCGATTTCAGAATAAAGTGAAAATACTTGACTAAAATGGGGATCAGAAATGAAGCAGCAGAATAGGTTGAAGACTCACTGATTTCACCAAATCAGAAGCTAATCGCCTTGTCTTTCTTGTCAGGATTATCCAGCAATTCCACAATGGAATTATAGAACCATTTAGAATCAGTGACCAAATCTGTATGGGAGAAAACTTGTGCAGAAGTCAACACAAAGTGCACCTTGCAGAGAATAAGCACAGGTTGTCATATGCAAAGAATCAACCCACCTGAGTAGCAACATATGTGATGGATGCCTTTGTCATGGAGCACATGCCATGAATGTGAGCATTCCCTGATTGGATGGCCCTGGGTTCCTGATCTATGGAGCTCAGAGAAGTGAAGATATGTTTGAAGGCCTTGATCATGAAAATAAGCATTGTGAGCAAGGTGGATTGTAAGAGAACACTTGCAGAAACAAGAAGACCACTCCTTAACAGTCTGTTCCATGGATCCTCAGTGTTATAGGAATAGTTTGCATATAAGAAGACTGGCCACTGGTCACCAGAAACCTAAGTCTGCCCACTGATCAATCTTCCTTTGGTTCTGTTGAATGTGTAATAATCAGGTTTGGATACCACTTGCAATGTACTGGACACATACTCCACATTAGCCCAATCTAGTCTGGCAGGGCAGAGAAGTGCTCCCATGTGCTCATGGTTGAATCTGCAGCTGGATTTCACATTATGTGGGATGTGTGGATTGAGGGTTTGACCCTTCAGTGTGATCCAGTTGATGATTGCTGTTTTCATGCCCTTGGTATTACAGTGACTCAAAATGGAAATGCACAACAGCCAGTTTTGTCGAATTGCTCGTCATTTGCCTGCAACAAGTAACATCTGGCAATTATATCAATATGAGCATGTTCTGCTATGTCTAGGCTACCTTTTTGTGTAATTTTTTTTGCAGTACGTCAATTGAACAATAAGTTCTGTAGGTGATAGTTGGATGAGTGCTGTGCATTACATATTATCTCGGGTGACCCTCCTACAAAAACCTGGCCTGTGGCGAGTGCATGGATCCCTGGCACCTGGAGAACACCCGTAATCCCTCCATCAGCCTTGTATTCACCCCCGTCCTATGACAAAGTATACTTCTCCAACAAAGAAGGCTCGGATTTGTCGCGATCGGGAGGCTGGCATGGCAGATGCCGAAATTGCCAAAAAGTACAGCCTCCATCGCACAACTGTCAACCGCATCTATGAGCGCTATGCTAAATCCAAAGATTTCCACCATATCTCCCAGAAGCCAGGTCATAGTCGCCTGTTCACTGCCCACGACACTCGCTTTGCCATCTGCACACTTGCTGCAGGTGTTACGAGTGGTGACACCCCCCCTTTATTTTCCCCTTCCTCCTTGCCGCTGGACTATCCTGAGTCATCCCTATGGGACGACATCATCTCCTCCCTCCAGGAGTACGAGTTATCTGATGACGCCTTCGCCAACTTCCAACCCATCCCGACTTCTTCCGAAGGCACTGCCTTCTTCTGATCCGATTCTTCCCTTTCTGTTTCCTTCCGTTCCTACTCTTCCTGAGGACACTGCCCCATTACGTCACGTGCTTGTTATACGCGACGCGTTTCTTACCTCACCATCACGATAGTGCCTCTCCTAAAGTCCCCTTTCCTATTTAGTCTCACCTGCCCTAAATGCCTTCAGGCAGTATATATATTCACGCTCCGCCTGTATCTACTCTCTAACTTTAACCTACACAATCTACCGTGTGTTCTGGTTTCCAGCCTGGCTCGATCCTCTCGCCACTGGTCTCGTATCCCTCTCCTCATCGTACTCTTCATCCTCCGAAGAGTATACACTCGACGCTAGTCACGGTGGGACTAGTCGTACATTGAACCTTCCGCAGAACGGAAGCCAGACGCTAGGAACTAGACACTCGTTGGTGTCACTTGTTACGCGGTCGGAACAGCAGGCAAGGCACATGACGTTTCCGACCTTCAGAGGAAGTTTTTCCCATCCATTAATGCCCAAACCATCCAAGTCAGACTTCGACAATGTGGCCTGAAGGCCTATGTACATCATACACGGCCTCTTTTGACCACTGCCCACAAGGAGAAGAGATTAGCATGGGCGAAAGCTCATGCTGACTGGACTGTCGAGAACTGGAAGGCAGTCTGCTTCTCTGATGAGTCAAAGTTTACTCTTTTTGGGATGGACGGCCATGAATGGTGTTGGAGGACTCCTGACCAGGCTTTCGACGAGCACTATGTGAAGAAAGTTGTCAAACACGGCAGTGGAAATGTTATGGTATGGGGGTGTATTACAGCTCAGGGGTTAGGGAGGATTTGTTGCATTGAGGGCAACATGGATGCACAGCTATACACTCAGATCCTTGATGACGAGTTTCTTGGATTCCTCCATGACCTCGGGATCAACAAGAAGGACATTTATTTTCAGCAGGACAACGATCCAAAGCACATGTCGAAGCTTGCCACCTCTTGGTTCCAGAAGAAGAAGGTCAACAAGCTCGATTGGCCGCCAAATAGCCCTGACATGAATATTATTGAACATGCATGGGAGTACTTGGAACGTCGTGTGCGTAGTCACACACCACTACCAACAAATCTCAATGGGTTATGGGATGCTTTAGTGGAGGAGTGGGGTCGGATGGAGGATGACTACATTACGAAGTTATATGAGAGCATGCCAGATCATGTTCAGGCGCTATTGGAGGCATAGGGGGGCCACACTAGATATTAGGACATTTCATAGCTTCGTTTGCTTGTTTTCGTTCAATATAACCTAATTGTTTCGAGAGCTTGTAGACCGAAAAATGAATTGCACAGTACATTTTGAGGCTTTCATGTTACACAACTTGCCACATTACAATCTTGCAATTTCACATCACTACACTTTATCCTACTGACCTCTAGCTCTTGAATGAGCCCAATATCTTATCATAATGTTGAATGGGTGAGGAGGAGCAGGTCAAAAAATGAATTATGTAATGCTGTGCATTTCCATTTTGAGTCACTGTATCAGCCCTTGCACCATTAACACCTTTCTGAATCTGTTCAGATTAAAGTAAGTGCCATTCAATTTGTATATGCTCATGATGAATGAGATCTGCTATGTGAATCACATTGTCCTCTGATAATTCCATTAGCCTCACCTCCAGGCTAGGCACCATCCTCAGAAGTTCTTGAAAGACAGCATTTTTCTTCTGGTTGCTAGATACATGGTAGCCTGAATATCAACCTCTAGACTTGGAAGAACAAAAGCTCACTGAGTGGTCATGGACTCCAGGCTTTCCTTTGAACATTCACCCATCATCACAATACCATTGGTGAGAAGAGTCTGGACATTGCAAAATGTATGGATTGCTCTGCCAAAGTGACATCCATGATGCACTAAAGGATCTTGCATGATCCTAACAAGCAATTAGCTCACTTCTACATATCAAAGGAGAAGACTAATGGTCTCTTCCTAGGACCCAATTCCAGTGCATTTGGCTGTGCATGCTTGTGCTGAATTCCTGTTGGGGTGCTGAATTCCTGCTGGTTACTGGCTGACATAATGCTTGGTGAGAAGTGTAGTGGTAAGGTAAATGTTGAACTTAAACAGCTTACTAGGGACAGTGTGTTGGCCATCATTCTCCAATCTCCATCACAACTTTATACTGCTAGGCAAAGCCCATGGGAAATTTTGCGAATGCTGGGCAGTGTTGCACAAAGTGGATTATGAAGACCTATGTGAAATTTTGCGAGCACTAGGCAGGGTCACACAATCAAGAGTCCTACCCACATGAATTCCACTTGTGTGTGATGCAGTTTCACACCCAAGTGTGGGACGATCTGAAGTCCACATCCCACCTGAAGAGTTGAACTTGGCACAAGTAGATTGTGAGCAGGAAGGAAAATTCAGTAATGCCTGCCATGGTCACACCTCTCAGACTTGATACAGAAGGCAAAGTACAGTACATAGTAATGGTGTCAAATAGTGAAGTACAACAACAGTGTGTATTGATGGTTATTCACAATCAAACTGCAAACTCTTTGTGATGTTCAAGTATGTTATATGTGCTTCTGACTGACATTGATAAGATGTTGTGCATAACAATAAAATGCGACAACCTACCTAGATCTTGTCTGTTAACTGAAGGGTGACTAATGGTGAGGCGGGATGCGGCTATGATGAATTTGCCCATAGCAGTATGAGGATCCCCAGTGTTATACAGTCATCCACCACCAAATGAGCCACCACCAGCAAGTGCATCAACTGGCTTTTCTGTTAGAATTCTCAACTTCCTTGGGCATGACAACTTCAGAATAAGTACTTCTTATGCCTGAGCATGTACTGTTGCACAGAAATTCCTTTGCATCATGCAGACAGGATAGTTATTATCAATAAACTTGTACATACATAATTGCTTCTTTCCCCTCATGTTCACCATGCAGGTATTGAAACAGCCTCTCTATGATACTGGTACATGCTTTAGGGTCTAATGAGTGTGTCTCTCATATTTCTAATGTGGACCATATGTTCATAGTCTGCCATGACAATGCCAGTGAAGGGTCTCTTTGTGTGTCTATCTAACATATCTATTATCTAATCTTATGTTTATTGGGCTTGATAAAACCATTATGGTAGGCATAGAATGGAAAGCAAGTACACATGTGAGGAGGAAGAAGCAGCACAAGAATCCTGCTGAAAACAATGTGAGGAGCAGGCAGCATTGATGGTCACTTGGCAGAAGGTGGAAAATGAGCAATGCAAGAGAAATGAGAGCCAAAAACAGGCATACAAAGAGGAATTGCACTTGTGGGAAGAGGAAAGAGTCCATGCAAAGGCCAAGAAGCATTGAGTGCAGTGGAACAGACCAAAGCAGGGGAAGTTGGAGCCACCAATCCCAAAACCAACTGTAGCTGGAGAGGATGCAGATGGAGATGGAGGAAAGAACAATGATGAGGTTGACAATGGAATGGTATCGGATGGTGGAAGCATGGTTGACTGATCATTGATTATCTATTGAACTTACTTAATGCAAAAGTGGTGATACCCATGATATACCCAATTTGGAGTGACTCACTTGCCTGTGGACACAAGATAATGCCTGATAATTTTCATACTCTGCTGCTGTACAACAACATTTTTGATTCTGACAAAAATTAATTATGACTCTCAGAAACATCATTCTGTCCCAGTACACTACTCTAATCTACCAAAAATTGTATTGTTGTGTAGTGGGAGACTCAAGAAGGTTCTGTGATGCATTTGGTGATGGATGACTGTAGTGCACTTCATAGAAATGAATAGTCTCATTAAGACCCATCTTCTTGATCATGAATGAAGCTTGAGTTTCAATGTCATGCTGTGCTGAAGTGAGAAGGAACATGGCTGTCTTCTTCCTCTCCAAAGCATTTCTTAAGCCAAACTGTTCATGAGGTGGAGGTGGATTCCTGGGTAAAATCTGTCACAGGATAGGAGGGAACTATGATCTTTTCTGTAGATCTGAAATGTAAAAGACTCACCTTGATGTTCTTGGCCTCATCCAGGGCCTCCCCTTCAGTTGCTGAAACAAAATCACCATTACATTGGACAGGACAAGGTAAAGGAACTGAGGGAGAAGAGCAACTATCCAAGACAGGGGGACCAGTCACTTGTGAATGTCATGTGTGGCTAAGGTGAGGGAAGAAATGAGCAGGTAGGTACAGTATTTGAGCAACATCATATATACTGTAAACCTGACTTGGGTGCCCAATTATTGCACACAACTGAGTTAAAGTCCAGCATGTTCCTTTGCCCTGGGAACCACAGCAACTCCTGCTTTATTTACTACTAGTAGTAGAAGCTGCACTTCAGTCAACCATGAGGTCCTTCTCAGTGGCACATATGAGAATGAGATTACAGTAGATATCAAGGAGAGTCTATAATCTAGTTCTCTGTGTCAATCCATTCTGGATCACTACCCAACTTGTTATACATGTCTATAGAGTCCCATTTGTCCATGTTCTCTGTCTCTTCATTATTCAAGTCTTCCTCCCAGTCGGCTACCTCACAGTCAGCTAGCATCAACTCAGTAGCCTCATCATCATCAACATTGCCCATGAGTGTAGAATTGCTCTCCATCTGCACCATACTGCTCGATCTACTGCTGTTCGACTTTGAATGTATGTTTGTGCCCCCACAGCTTTCATCCAACTGAACAGCAGGGCCAAGACTGATGTTACCACATGGTGCATAATGGGAATGTGTGTGACCAATCCCAAGGCCCTGGTGGTATCGAAATACCATGTCTCAGTCAGCAAACCTATCTCATACTCAAGTTTGATCAATGGTAGTGAGTTGTACATTGCTTACCTGTGGATATAATATTTTTTTCAATCAGCACTGTCTTGCACACAGTGAGACATAGCAACACCATCAGGGTGAAGCCTGCTGGTCATGAACACTGGAATAGGATGGCAACTTCAGATTATATCAGTGGGATCAACAAAGCTGAATGCTTCATCTTCCATCATGGAAATGAAATGGAGAGTGTCAAGCACAAGGTCATACTCATCTGAAAGCTGTTCAATCAGTTCAAACCACCATACCCATAGGAACTTGAGCTGCTGAGGTTGATAGTCAAGGAGACCAGGTCCGGTGTAGATAATATTTGCATGGAAGATGCCAATGATGCAAGCATAACAAAAAGGTGAGAAGAAGACCCAGATAACATCATTATATCACGATATTCAGTATTTGGATTGACTACATCTTGTGCATGTCAGACATCATAGGCAGTGTAGTTGATCCACATCAAGTTGTGGTGGTAGAATCAATTTTGCCTAAGCACAACTTGATTTGGTATCATTGGGTCTGAAATATCATTGTGAGTTGTTGCTGTGGACAAATCTGTGATCAGTTTGATAGCATGAATGGCCCTAATGCAAGGTAACAGGTGCACTTTCAGCTTTAGGATAAAATTCTGTATATTTTGTGAGGTGCTGTTTGTGTCTACTGTTGTCATGGTTGGGAAACTTACATTCACAGTGGGGTCATTGTTATGGCACTGGACAAAAACCACAATATCTTCTGGATAGTTTTGTGCTTTGCCAATGTGATGATGTTCATCTGGTGTATTGGATATTGGATCCTGTGGAGTTACACTAGGAGCAGGGATGTGTGTGGAGATGTGTCATATATGTATGGGCCTAGTGATGCTCAATGCTGGCCAGCTGCGCAATATAGTGCTTTCAGCTTGTTTGGGTATATCTTGCCTTGCTGATCCGATGTTCCTGTTCACCCTATAAGAAAAGATGGAATAAATAAAGTGAAATCCAAGAAGCAGTACACCTTGCTGGCTGTGTTGAGTATGAATCCATCATTCCAAACAGGCAAATCTGACTGTAATAGTCTCCAAGAGCATATAACTTGTAGGTGTTGAGATTAAGAGTTTTGGAACACTGCATATTGGTAGAAGCATGGTCTGTGAGGTTTCCTAGTGGGGTAGCACTTTTCGACAACTGCTCCTTTGTTTCATGCCACCAACATGCCTCAACCTCGCAGTGCAGCTCTTTCATAGAAAATTTGGGGCAGGTCTCAGCCACAAAGGCATGTAGTTGGTTTGCCAACCTCTCTGTCACCCTATCCAAGTTCCTTAAGGTTTCATCAGTATGCATGCACAGCTTTGCGAGTGTGTGCCAATGGCACAATGAAAACAGGAGCTCCAATATCCTCCTGCTATGCAGATCAGGGACAAGGCCCTCAAAGACTAGAATAGTGCACTACCAAATGATTTTGGTGGGCTTTACAGTTGCTTGCAATACAACTGCTGTAGTAAAACCTACCTGCAAAATATCCTCAAAGTCACATGCTGCCATCTTCTTCATCTCAGAGGTATTTCTTGAGAATTGCCTAATAGTGTCATGGCCAAAGGTGGGCATCTCACAAAATCTTCATGTCATATCAAAAAAATGATGTCCAATAAGAGAGAACAGTCTCACTGCCTATCTAACTCATGAATCTTGCTTGGTTTCAAGCTGTCTAGTATGTGAAGGAGATGGATGAATATGGTTTTCCAAACTCCCAGCTCGAACTTGTATAGGAGATCCACAACAAGCATATAGAAAAAATCAAAGCCAGTGTGTTATGAGTGATCTCGAGCAAACACTGGCAGGACTTGACGAAGCTAACACCAAAGCTTAGAAGTGGTATAGAAGTGAGGAGAGTAAAGAGTAGAGGTGATGTCTTCCTTAATGCACTTGCAAGGACGTAGGTCACAAGGCACAAATGGATTAGACTGGGGAGTCCAGTTGACTATAGCTAGCTTATATATGTTACAGGGGAATGCATGGACCATAGGGTTCATGGGAACAATTACTATATACAGATAGATGAAAGAAGTGTCTGTGAGAAAGGAAGAATGATGATGGGAGAGAAAGAACAGAAATTAGTAAGGTGTGTGTGCAACGTGTTTGTCTAGACTATAGGTCATGTGCACATCATGTGACTTCAAAGTCTGAAAGATGTAACATAAGTGCACAATTGCGCTACGTTAAAAAGTTTGAAAATATTGCATATCATAACACTACTCCCTCTTTAAGACTTGAATTCCAAGCGAGTCCCATGATGATTAGTTTCAGTGAAGTTTTCATAATGAGTGAAGAGTGAGGAGAAATCTCCGATGATAAGGCCACGAAGCTTTCAAGGAGCCAAAGGATTCTTTTTATGGAAATTGGCAATTGCCTGAGGGGCGGTGTTAATAATGTCACCTGATTCCCAAGTCCTATTGGATTTGTCATAACCCTTCCAATGTACAAGATATTGAAGCTGGCAGCCTTTGAGATGAGATGCCACGACATAGTCAATTTCAAATTGCTCTACTCCTTCTTTGTCAACTTCAATTGCATCTGGGTGTGAAACTGGTTGACCCAGAAGGGTTGCCTGATATGGTTTAACACATGAAATATTGATGGTGGGATGAATGCAGATAGAGTTTGGCAATTTGAGTTTAACGGTGTTAGGAAGTACCTCGAGGATTTCATATGGGCCAATCCATTTCTGAGTTAACTTCTTTGCCGTATAAGGGAGCTTCAAATGTTCAGCCAAAAGCCAAACCTGTTGTCCTTTCTCATAGTTAGGAGCATCGGATCTTTTGTTTTCTGACTGCTTCTTCATTCTTTCTTGTGCTTCCTCTAATGCATCTTCTACTTCTTTGTGGGATTTTCCCATCTCCATGCCAAATTCCTTTTCCATGCCTTTAGCCTTTCCTTTAAAGCCCATGCGAGGGGTGTAGTTACGTGTGATGTTGAAGGGGATAGTGCCGGTGGTGGTGGTAAGGGAATCATTGTGATGGAATTGCACAACTTTAAGCCATTCTGCCCATTTGGTCTGTCACTTAGCTACATAAGAGCGGAGATATTGCTTGAGTTCTCTATTAATACACTCTATTTGTCCATCTGTTTGGGGGTGGTAGGTGGTGGAGATTTTCTGAGAGATAGAGAGAAGATTACATAATTCAGAAGTAAAGTCTGAAACAAACTGGGGACCTCGATTGGAAACAATTGTAGAAGGAAGTCTGTGGATATACCAAATATTGTCTCTGAAGATAATAGCTAAGTCTTTTGATGAAACGGTATCGTAGGTAGGAATTGTTACAGTTTTGTGATCTGGCGTCACCCATGACCTCCCACAACCACGTGCCCCAGTGGCACCATGACTCTCCCCTTACCTCTCATGGCACTGCCATTGTATTACCAGATCGTATTCAATGATCATGACTCATGGCTACCATTTTCCCCTTGTAACGGACAATCCCCAGCCTTACACCTTGGATGGGCTCTTGCCTCTAGACTGGACATTCACCCAGGACGATGAGTTCCCTTTCATCACAAGGACTCCTGGCTATCACCTAGCAACTGGACATTCTCCTGGACGTTTATGTTTCCATGTAAACACAAGGCCTGGATCTTCCCAGGAGTTTCCCTGGATCTTCCCTGATCTGACTCCCCCTGGTTGGGCTGTGGCTCATCACCCCACAGATCCGGGATCTCCCAAGCATTGCCTCATTGATCCTACATGCCCCAATACCTGCCTCAGTGACCCATCATCACCCGAGATACAGCCTCTGGATTGTAGACTCTGGTGCCTGCCCTCAACAGGACAGCCTCGATGATCCTAGATCACCTGATCTATTGATCCTATTATATCCGTTCCGGCTTCTCCCTAGATCACGTGTTATGTGACATGATGTGTCTTGGACACGGTTATGCCTCCCCTAGAGTTCTATTACTATATCAGGTTAGACCAGCCCTAAACTAGTGTACTTGTATATAAGTTTGAGCTGAGCTTGAATAGCTCTCTAACCTGAATCTACTCAATCATACCCTTGGTTCTCTGCTCTCTAAGAGATCTTGGAAAGACTTCTTGTTCCTTGGATTAAGTTGTCCTCGTACTACTTGCTTCCACACTATCTCTTTTGTCGTTGTCGTTGTCGCCAACATCAACCTTGACTCATTCGTCGTTTTCAAGGCCTCTTGAAGAGTAGTGTCCTTGGTTGGAGTCCCAGTGTTGTGGGTAAAACCATAACATAAGATTCAGGTTATAGTTGCTAGGTGTTGTTCAACCCTAGCTCTCTCTCTCTGGTCACTGTGCCCCTCGTCCAGGACTGGTCATCACTACCATCCTAGCCTGCCCAGCAAGTCGCTGACACTTGCCTGGACCCTGCTGTTGTCAGGACAACACCCACCCAGCTGGTCACTGTTATCGCTGTTGGACAAGGACAAGATGTTCAACAACAGGTACATCCTGCTCAGATCCTCCCCTCTTTGGACTTCCATCACCCTCGATGTCATCAACCCTGTGTCCCTCTATGTTGTACCCAGAAGGCAACCACTTGAGGTCCCTTCTGACTTTGTTGAAGTCACTCAAGGACATCGACAGGAACCCAAGAATGTTGGAAGATTGTCCCTCACCCCTGAAGAATGAGCCTGCTGCTTCAGAGAAGGCCTCTGCTTCATCTGTAAAAGGAAGGGATGCTTGACAAGAAGCACCCACGAAGCAAGTCAGACCCCTCTCCTCCCTTGCCCAAGAAGAAGGGACAGCAACAAACAAGGACTCCTCACGTTGTAATGGAGGACTCAATGTCCCCCATCCTCCCAGTCATCCCACCTGCCCCTGTCTCTCTTCCACAACAACCTATTCTTCCAGATGAGGATTTGCTCCCCTTCTCATCCCTCAACAACCCCTCTCCCCTCATGGTCCAGGCCCTTGACACTTGGAACGCCGAGACCGAGGCTCACTACCTCGAGGAGATGATGGATGGAGCCTTTCTCAGAGCCGTAGGATCCCAGGAAGCCCAGCCTCCCCATCTCCTTGACAGATGGTGGATGGATGCTGCTACCCCCGAGACCAACTATTGCCCCCACTGTGGAGAAGAAGAGACATGTGAGAACTGCAACCACCCCCCGGTTGTAGAATACCAACAATTCAACAGAGAAGAATGGGTCATCACCCATTGTTGCCCTTTCCATCGAGGAGACCCCGGTAACCCAAGAGTATGGGTAGCCAACACCTCATTCAACAAACCCTGCCAAGGATGGATCTCAACAGAGCTCAGTGGACTCAACCAAGCTCTGACTGCAACACACCACACTGGATGTTGTCTTCTTTATAGGCAAATGCAATGAAACTAAAGTGCTTGTTTCCCAGACTACTGATTTGCCTTCCACAGATGAAACACTATAAGCTAGGGATTACAAATCTCCTAGACGAAACACTATCT